>JAUMHF010000021.1:20468070-20485154 GCA_032359275.1 Microctenopoma steveboyesi | reverse complement strand
GCTTTTGTTAATTTTCTATTGAAATTAAAGCAAGTTTTCTACATATCCCGTGTTATTTTTTCTCACATAAGGTGAATGACCAAAATACTCCATCCATCTGCTCCTGGTCCGGCATTTCGGTCAAATTTTAGAACCCTCTGTGGCCCACGAGTCAAAAAGTTTGCCCACCCCTGGGCTAATGCAACAAAATTCATCAGTCTCCTAACACGCAAGTCATGCAACATGCTTTTTCTGCATAAACATAGGAGCTATAGGTAAAATATTTACTATACTAAATAATTGTTTGCACAATGTTATCATTGCGCTTCAGCTGACATTAGCTAGCTTGAGTTTGTCATAGCTACGGGCAGGGATGGTCATTTTAAGTAATTTAAAAGTTTAGGTGTGGCTTTTTACACTGTGGTGCACGAGCAAAAGGGTTATCAGGGGAGCAAGTATCGGAGACAAAAAGCAGACAAAGCGATTCCAACTAGAGCTGGTTAGCATCGTAATGCTAAATGCTAACAGTCACATCTGTCATAAATCCATTATTTCCTGTTGATAAACATAAACCGTCATTCATTCACATTATATGTGGAAAGTCTGCAGTTCACCTGCATAGGAACATTATTTTTTTGGAAACAGGACTGCGTTGTTAATCTGTGAGTGTGTATGTTAATTTATGCCAGTGGGCAGGCCTGCATGTTTCTATGTGATGTCTCTGTTCCAGGTCACTTTGTCTGGCTTCACAGCTGCAGATTACTTTTCTGCTAAAGCATGGACACAGCGAGAGATGTAGCAGATTAATGCTTTTATTTTTTTATTCCAATTATACTTATATATATTCCAATTATACTAGGATGCTGTTGCTGATGTTGCACATGAGATGAAGTATTGAGAACTGACCCAGATAGCAACTTCGATGTGGCCCATCTATGGCCCAGACTCACCACTTTCACGTGGCCCATATCCGGTTTGGAATGACGGTCCCTAACTGGGTGACATCAGGCAGCCCGACACTTAACCTGGCCTGGACTGGATACGGTCCACGGTTTGAAGCAAGTGGATCTGTTGATCAAGGCTCCGATGCTCATTGTGATGTCACGTGTGACATCAGAGGACCAGAGGTTATGAATAGAGGTCGATGGGCTAATATCCGCCAAGCTCAGGTCGACATGGGTCTCCCTTAGATGGAATCCCTGGACCTACTCCACACCTTCAGAGGTGGGAACCAGTTGAGTTGCTGACCGTCCCCAGACTCGTCCCACTCTGGGGATGAACTGTGTGTAGTCAGCGTGCAACAACCGCGCCCTGGTAAGCCGTGCTCAACTGCCGGGCCACATGTCGGTGCTAACTGGGGAACTTGAGAAAAAAGAATAGATTAACTCATAGAAGTGTTTGTAGGAAGAACAAGAAAAAGTCAGAGGAATTCATGTATTAGCTGACTGATCTAAATTTTAACGGGTTATAATTTAATTTCATGCAAGAAGAGGTAAATAAAACAAGATAATCACAGAAGTGACCAACACCATAGACTCATTTATAGAGATGGGGTAGAAAGGCTAGAGGGAGGAAAGGAAGGAGGAAGGAAGAAGGTGGAAGAGTGAGAAAATATCTTGGATAAACAGCATCTAATCCCACTTCTTTCAGTCTTCAAAGGAAGAGAGCAGCAAAGAATCTGGCAGCTGGAAGAAAGGTGGTTACCTCCACCTGAACCTGGCCACTGTTCGCTTCTTCTTACACCATAGGTACTATAGCCGTGGCTTTTATCCACGCCAGCTTAACCACTGACCGCTCCGGTACAGCTATCAGCCATGGCATAGACTGTTTCTGTTGCTGTTCTGCTGCGACAAATGCAAGTGTGATCAAAGAATTACACACATTTGGTTGTCACTAGTTCATATTTTGGTGTAATGCATAAAATGCTAAGAAGCATAGTTAAGATTTGCTGTGCTGATCTATATTTTATATATTGCATATGTTATATTGTGTCTGTTGCATAAAAGTGAAGCTTAACAAATTACAATTTATCTAAATCATCATTTGTTTACATCTCTGCATGATTAATCATGTATACTGTACATTCACAGACACAAAACAGAGTAAGTATTTAAAAATGTTAAACTGTGCAGATGCAAAACAATACAAAACAAATAGAAAACGCTGACCCTTGGGTTGGAAGACAACACTAACACAGCCACATGCACTTTGGTCTTAAACCTTGGTCTGTGGCTTGTCAGTCCTGCGTGGTATCGACCCACTGAATGTAGAGTGAATACACTGATTTAAAAAAATGTTTTTGCACAACATGACAACTACATTAATTATAAAATGTAATTTTGGGTGCAGTTTAGTTGCATAGAAACATGGAGGGTTGCATGCTGAGTTTAGTATCTAGTAGTGTGAACCTTCAGCAGAGCCTCACAGCTGCTGTGTCTGGAAACCAATGCAATTTTTTATTAACTGAAAGCTTTCTAGTGTAAAAAAAGGCTAAAGACGAATGTTTTGTGATATAACCGAACCAATCTTTCAACAGACAAGGCATAAAAACAATTACAGGGAGAAACAAGTCAAGAAATATCACTTTAATCAGTTGTCTCTTTTACTTTCCTCTGGTATAAATGATTCAATCAGAAAGACTTTCTCCGAGAGACACTGACATGTAAAACCCGTCTCCTCTTTTTTTATGATTACAATTATGTCGTTCCTGAGGTGGCCTCAGATAAGGTGTCTTGGATAAATCGAGGCAGCTAGAGTGTCTTCTCCTATTCAGTGATAAACAGCATGGGTGTCCACAGCTCAGATGGATTTCAGCTGCAAAATGAGCTAAGAGTCCTGGTTTCAACCCAGAATCCTAAACAGTTTAGTGAAGCCGAGTCATAGAAGCATGGCGTGGCTGACGTTCAAAAAAGATTCCAAGGATGACAACTAAGCTGAAGTTGAATGATTTAATTTAAAAATAAAGACATAACAGAAATCCTGCATTTTCACTGCTTTAGTATTTTGGTACATTTTAGTTTCCATTTTTCACCTTCACCTCAAAAACATGAATTGTAAGAGAGTCTCTTACTGTTTAACTCTATATGAAAATACAGAATACAGAGGAACCTTGGATTGTCAGCAGAATTTGTTCCAGAAACATGCTCGTAATCCAAAATAAACATAAAAGCAGATTTCCTCTTAAGAAACAATGGAAACTAAGATGATTTTTTTCACAACCTAAAAATATTTGTAAAAAAATTATTAGTGCAAAACATTAAAAAAAACAAATTTTCTCATTTTCTGGACTGAAACGCCTCAGTCTCCATGATTACACTATTACAATATAAATTACTGTTCTGACAAATTCTGACTAATTATGAATAATAAATAGATAACAGTGTTACGACACCTGTACAAATGCACACAGAAGTTATTATTATTATTATTCATTCTTGAGAATTCTGCATCCTGCTGGAAGCTACAAACAAAACTTTGTGACTAAATTAATGTTAATTAATGTTCTGGAACAACTTTGTGTGTCTTTGAGCAGCACTCTCCTAGTAAGTAAGAGAAGGCCCCAGGTTAGGAGCCACAGAGTGTGTCTATAAGGATTAGAATTTTCTGTGCTCTCGTGTCACTGTAAACGTTTTCCAGGATGAAATTACAGTTGTCTCACTGAAAGAACACGTTATTTGGAAAAAGAAATACATATGAAGAACAAAAATATTATATTATTATTATATTATTATTATTATATATATTATATGCACACATCAATATATAATTTGATGTGTGCAGAGATGTAAACAAATGATGATTTAGATAAATTGTAATTTGTTAAGCTTCACTTTTATGCAATGGACACAATATAAAATATGCAATATATAAAATATAGATCAGCAATATATAAAATATAGATCAGCACAGCAAATCTTAACCAGACTATTAATGTCTGATGTCAAAATACTGTTCAGTTGTAAAACAGCAGTGGAGGATTGGTTTATCATTGGTCTGTCGGTTGTAGAAGATGGTGACTGGTCTGGTAAAGATGTGAAACTGAAAAGGGTGATAAGAGATCATTTTGTTAGAGAAATCATAGGGTAGCATGTGGATTCTGCTCTATAATGATTTAAACATGTGTGTGTTTCTGTGTGCGCGCGTGCAGTTCCAGGCATTTTGATATGTGGAGTCATGGTGTGATTTCTGATAAAACAACCTCAATTATCATTGAATTCTCGAGCTGCCATTTATCAGACAATAGGTGAGAGCTTTGGATGTGTGTGTGTGTGTGTGTGTGTTTGATGGTCCCCTTTCACAAAGTAAGTCGATAAAAAGTGTTTACTACCAGCCTGCCTCTCATCTTTTTCTCACTCTCTGTTAGAACTAGTCAATAAACTACTTGCACACAAATAACTCTCATCACTTCCACTCTTTTTTTTATTTTTGCTGTCTCTGTGTTGCTCCACATTTAGTTGGCGCATGTTCTAATCACATTCCAATTTACTTTGTCTTTTGTTTTATTTTATTTTAACATCCACTTGAATTTCCTTCGTACCAGGAGAATATAACATGACAACTTCCACTTTTTTGTGCTTTAGCCTTGTGGCGTATCATCATTCCTCAGCAGTCATTTCTCATTTCTATCACTACAGCATAGTAGGGCCCTACTACCTCCTGTCTATGTACTAATTATTTCATGACATTTCTCTAACCTTTTCCACATGTTGGCCTCCTCTGTGCATGTCAAAGCATTTACGTGTGAACACACTTTAAATATGTGCTGCCTGTAACACATGGAGAGGTATCAGGCCTGTGCTGTCTTTTTGTTGTGTTTCGCAGCATGTTATTAGTGTAATGATAAAGCTAGAGAAACACACGGTTCCAGGCTGTCATTGATTTATTTTCAGGCACCTTTACTCAGTTAATGAGGTTGCTATTGATGAAACCTCCCTTCTTACTGCAGCAAACTTAATGCAGAGCTAACGAAATCCTATCCTTGAGGACTGAACCATTCAAACCAAAAAAAATGACTTGTTACATAGAATTCAAGTTAAACAGCCCGTTAAACAACAAGAAGACTTAGTAGTTTATTTTCAGTAGAATGCACTCATCATTGCACACACAGGCACACGTGTAGACACTATTTTGTCATCACCCTACTGTGTCCTTTGTCATAACGCCATGTTGCATCATGCATCATCTGCACACGGTGAAGAAGGCAAGTTGAAACCTGCATGTTTGTATTGGTTGTGCTCGTCACTCCTCACAAGACCCATAAAAAAGAAACCTGCTCTTCTTAAGAAGCCCCTTGTTACGGTGATGCTCGTGGGTTTTTAGGGGGCAAATAATCACTCATCATTTATTGAAATATGAAAGGAAATGTGTTTGTGTTCAGTATACACAATCATCAAGCAGGGAAAATATCAAGGAGGCGGGTCGGACTAGGCACAACATGTCTGTATAATCTGTTTTTATGGCATTCATTCAGATTAAGCGAAGTAGAATAATCAGCTTCTGCATCTGTGTATAGAACTGTAGAATGTAAACTTGGTAGCTGTTGCATTTTAGCAAAGGGCTGGTAGTGGACTGCATTTGATAGTGTTGCCAGACGGGTTTCTGACAAACACAGCTGGATCAGATGTTTAAAGCCTGTTGGGAGTGTCATACTAATTTCTATTGGGAGGGACATTACATTGAAATTCCAATATTTGTTCCTCTTTTCAGATTTATCCTGTTTTATTTTTAGATGGTTAATTGTTATTTTTAAACATATCAGATACATCATGTAAATACTGTATTGTTTTAAATTAGAAAGTCGAGGGGAAGTAGAAATAGAGATTAAAAATTATGCTTGGAAACAAAATAAGATGTTCAAGATGGTTGTCTGTGTATTAATTTGTTTTTGTCCTGAATAGCAGTGGGCAGCAGCAGCAGACAAATTCCAGTGGTAGCCATGCATGAGTACACAGCTGCAGGGAGGAGACACACACACACACACACATACCGATTAAGACATCCGGGGCTGCATACAGATGACTTGTATGTGCGTAACACGCGCACACAGAGTCAAGAAGATCCAAGTGCACACCACACAGAGTTTGCCTGAGTGCATGTGTCTATTTTTTGATCTGTGATGACATCAACAAACAACGGCGTGACAAGGAGAGGGAGCGAGAGACACAGGCAGATGCACGAGAGAGAGAGATGATTGAAAAGGAAATGATAACCGTTATAGTTTGTGAAGAGATGTCACACACTGGCACTGATGGACCGAAAAGAGATGCAGAAAATGACCAGCGGCATTTGGTAGAGCGAGGGAGGTGAGAAAAGAGGGATGTGGTCCTGCCATAAAGAGAGCGAAGTACAGAGATCAATTAAGCATACATTGAAAAATTTTAATCCAAAAATACTTTTTGTTCCTTTTTATTTCCTTCACTACAATTAAGCAGAAAAGATTGTGCTTTTTGCTTCATTGTATTTACATAATCGTCCATAAACCCTTTACTATTGATCAACCAGCACACACTCATACTGGTTAACATTAGGCCCACGGTTACCTGCTCAACATTATGCACAGCAGAGGACTGTAGCTGCGCCTTTAGCAGTATTCATTCAAATATGTCCATTACCTTACATTTTTTGTTTGAGTTCTCAGCCTCCAGGTGTTGAAAGAAGAAGAAATGTTTTACTAAGAATGTGTACATACCCAAACACAGCGGATAAAATCACTCAATCTTATTTGCGATGTGCATGCACTTGTTTACTTTATCTCTTTTTGTCTTTTTTTGTTTTATCTGTATTTGTTGTCCTGATCTCCATAAACCCCTTTCTGACAAATCAGTTTGATAAAAAGCACTTTAGGAATAAATTGAGCTCTGCCTGCAGACAAGAACAAGGAAAAGGGGGAGAGCCAGAGACAGAGAGGAGCATCAAGAGGTTGATAACAAGAGACAGACCAGAAACAGAGGATGAAGAGTGAAGGAGGAGAGATTAAACTATGGGCTGATGGAGGGGTGACTTGAGAGGAAGCAACAAGTTGTGTAAGGGACGTCTTTTATTTTCTCGGAAACGGCATTTTGTGCCCCAGATGCAAATATTAAGTATTTTTTTCTTTATCTACCAAGACTGAGACGATAGTTACCATATGGTAATATATTAATAACACATGGGAACAGAAGCACATTTTTGGAAATTAGAGCAGGCAGCTCTAAAATGTCCAAATTGACCTCTAGATGGGTCATAATGGTTGTAAAATCTTCTTTTAACAACTTGTGATTGTGTTTAAAACCATAATAGGCTGGATAGATAGCCCCCAACAGCCTAACATAAAAAATACCTTTTTAATTTCACTTTCAGCTCAAGAAAACATCGAACTATAAACTCACATTTGTGGTTCTTGATGTAACAGTACAAATGCTCCAGTGGAGCTGATCGGTGGCAGTGGTGACAGCAGCAGACTGCAGCAGGACCAGTCAGCTCCCAGGTGTCTGCGCTCTGCCAATGTGAAACCGGGTGGTGCAAGAAAAACAAAACACAAGCAAGCGTCCACTGCAAGTTTTCCCTTGATATTGTTTTCTTTAAAAATGAAGAACTGCGAGAAAATAGGAGGAAATACTTCATTAAGAGTCCTTGGAGAGTTTTACTTTGATGTCAGACATTCAGCTGCTTCATAGCTCAGTTTTTAAAGTAACCTTTTCAACACAGACAAGGCAGAAAATGATGCAAATGTGTGTCTATACAGTATTTGTGTTTTTACAGAAATTTGAAATAGCTTTTTGGGCTACAAAAACTAAAAGTCACACAGCCCTTAAAAAATGGACAAATTACTTTGTGTGTGTGTGTGTGTGTGTGCATCTTATGCTAAATCATTTCTTTGTCAAACAAAATGCATCGGAAATCAGAGGCACCTAAGAGACGTAATACTAACTCGGCCTGGTTTTTGCTAGACACCAAAAGCTGCACTGAATAGTTTGTGTATGGTCACAAATTTATAACACTCAGGGACTGTACTGATCTATAGTGAGAAATACTATCAGCAAATGGAGAAGATGGACCAAGACCCTGTCTAAATGCACACAGCAACAGAGCTATGCTACCAGCCTATGTCTGAACGTGTCAGTGTGGGAGAGAGAGAGATACATGCAAACACAAAGACGTGACATAAATGACCCTCATAAATAAAACGGACAGAGACAACCTTTATGCTCCCTCTCTTTCACTGTCCTTTTCCCTCCCTTTCTACTTTCTCTCTTTCAGACGCACACACAGCAGACACGCTCGGTCTCTCACAGCTAATTAAGAGCCAGTGATCGCCCTATTTTGTTCTTGCTAATGCATAATTTTATTGCTGTCCTCTTCCAAATCACATGCCTGAGCAATTTATTAGCACTTTAACCCCAACTGCAGAGCCCATGTGCTGTGATAAAAGTCTCTGTCATATGAAGCACATCAAGAGATCATAAATAACACCTGGAGACCCTCGACTTATGGTAACACCATCCTCCTTTACAATAAAGGTGACGGATTGTACAAGATTCAGCCGTTATATCACATGAACAGATGTAGAGTTGGAATGGACATGTAGTGGTTGAGGTCTCTTTGGGCATGCTCCTGCCACAGAAACAGGCATGGAGACTTGAAAGCAAGTCCAAATGAGACATTTTGTTTTCGATTCAGATACATTTTTGAGTGACATTTGTGAAAGTCACACAGCTATGCTGCAAAATTAGCATCAGGCATGTGTGACCTGTCATTCACTCGTTTCCTCTTCTCCTACGCCAAAATGTGATATTGCGCGTTGGTGTTATTCTCTGCCTGTTTCCTGTGGAACAGAGCTCAGAGATAAACCTTTGTCATAATTCAATGCTCTCAACTCACCGTCTCAGCTGAAAGGAGAAGATCAGCCTGAAAGATTACTTCTTTAAAACAGTGCTTCACTTTATGTCGGCTATCACTTCAGACTACAAGGTGTCACTTTCTTGTTATTGGTAATCCCCTTCTGGAACAGCATCCTTCTTGTCAGTGGGGACAGTTTAGTCAATGTAAAGCCGGACAGTTTGTCAGTATCTGCCAAAGCTGTCATCGCTAAATACGTCTGTGTGTTCTCACAGGGTAGATGTTTTTTTGTTATCTTTGAAATGTCAGGTCAGGTTTGTGTGTGTGCCTCTGGATTATGTTGCTTTGATCATTTGATACTGATCTATTCAGATGTCCTCTGTTCTTCCAAAGGCACTTAGTTTGCACCCTAATTGTTAAGTGTTTTGCAAATGAATTGGCTCACATCACAGTGTGAGGCCAGAATAGGAGGCCTTATCCTGGGAGAATGATCAAGAGAGGCATAATAGATATTGATGACAAGTCTTTAAACTCCTGCTATGACTGCTTAACAGTTTAAAACAAAATCAAAACTCCATCTGAAGGTTTTTAGCTTTTGCAGATCTTCCAGTCATTTTTTTTATATCCTCAGCTCTAGCTTTTAACAGGATCCAAATGAAGGGTTCTGCCAGGTTCTTAGGGATTATTATTATTATTTTTGGACAGTGATTTATTCAGAGCTGATATTAGAGAGAATTTTAAGTGTTGGCTTTGCAGGACTACCCTCAAGGCATATTAACGAATGATTAATCTGGAGGATTAGGTTGCAGTTTGTTTTTTTACCTCTTGAAAACTGTTTATATATGCAGATTGTGTTTTAGTGTAAATTGTCCCTTCTGGGCTTCTGTCACAGGCCCATATGTTTTGTCATCTGCTTCACTGTTGGTGTCAAATGAAACCATTAGTGTATGGAACCATTAGCACTGTACTCTCTGTCCTTAAAGTGTCTTAGATTTGCAGAATATGCAGCATTGCTTTAATTTCATCTTATTTTATCACCAAACTGGAAAAGCTAATGGTTTCTGGTTAATGGTGGTCATATTAAAGAACGCACAAGTACTTACTATTATTTTAAAGGCACTTAAACATCACACTTGTACCACAGCCGCATACTGGCAGAAATGGATGAAGCCTCTTGTAGAATGCCTGTGAAATCGTGATTTGGAAATTAATGAGTGGCGCCCTGAGCAAGGCTCTAATCTCACTCCAGTGGACTGCTCTTAAAATAATTGTAGGATGTAAAGCCACTGTAATTCTGTATTTAAACTGGAAAAAAACATTAATGTAAAACTGTGACCGAGTACTTAATCTTAACATTAACATAACTGATATCAAGAAAAGCCAGTGAAGTCAGAACCAGAATGAACTTTTCAAATTGAGAGGTGCGTCACAACCCTGTCAGACATGGTCAAACTGTGTGTGTCAGACCTGTGCAATGCCACAGGTTCTGCACATGGATGTATATCATTAAAGGAAAGCAACGAGTTAAAAACACGGTGTACAACATACATGACAACCAATGTAAAAGGCTTCACTCAGTCTGTGTCTACAGGTGTTGGCTTAAAACAAAAACATCTAACTTAGGTAGAGCATAAAATGTAAAAAACAGCAATATAGTTACAACAATATGCACATGGAGCAGTTTGCGTTGGTCTAAGAACCCCAGGGTTGGTGGGATTAATTAAGCATCTGATAGTAGTCTAATATCTAACATCAAACAAAATTTAGTTGGTACCACAGCAAATTAACTTTAATCTAAGGTAAACCTACACAAAACTTTTGTTTTTGCCGTAATAAACTTGGTATGAACAGTGTGTCACCTAACTAGAGCTTGGTGTCACTCAAAATGAAATCCTGTCAAACTGTTGGTCTCATTGTTTTGGTCCGGAGCCAAGTGGGACTGCTGTGTTGTCATGAGCCCAAATTGACCGAGGTGGAGGTGAAAACACTGCAGGCGTTGAAACAACTGCCTTCACGCGTGTGCAAACACGAAATGAAATGCTGTCAACAAAGACAAGGCTAAATTTATGAACAGAGCTGCAAAGGGCTATGAGCTGAGAACATAAGATAAGATTCTAGTTACATCCTACTTACCTTTCAAGTTTTTTATAAAACTATTGTAAGTCAGCCTTGCATCATGTTATAAACTTAAAATTAAATAGAATAAGTACTGGTGTGTTGTGATTGAACCGAGAACTGTTAAATCAGTTCAACACTCTTAATTGTGTAGTATTGAAATTGCTGTAGCTGGCTCCTATTCCACTGAGCCTTGGTAATTGATCACAGTGGTTGCCAGTATTTCCACTGTTCCCTGCCTCATATGTGCTGTTATGCCCTGTAGTGGAGGGAGTGTGGTGGGTATATTATATTATTGTTGGTTGCAGATCCAGTTGTTGTTCTTGGTCTTCTTGGGTTGGTTGATCTCAAGATTCCTCTTCACTATGTGGCAGTGTTAGAGTAGCTTTTTCTCAGGCAGTGTGGATGTTGGTCTTCTATGTATCCATTGCTGTATTCATGCATCATTGAGGTCCTTGAGATTCTCTGGTTCCTCATCGTCTTGTGCAGAACTTGCTCAATAGGTCGTGTCACTCAATCAAGCTTGATGAGGTCTTCCCTAAGGAGCCCTATTCTAGGTAGGCCACTTACAGCTTTACGATATGCATACTTATTCACAGAGACCCACAAACACACAGTGTGTTTGTTGATTGCTATTGGCTGCTGCATTGCTGACAATCACAGATTTTTTATTCACACGAAGCACAGGGGCAATGCACCTTTTCCTTGCTCTGCTTCTCTGGAGGATGATTGGCAGCGACTTGTGCACAGCCAAACTCTGAAATGTGACTCTGCTACTGCTAAATTAAACAAGCTGCTGGCCCTCAGCAGCTCCTGGAGCTACAAATTTCCAATTGATTTCACCTCTTGGGTAGATCCAATTTTTATTTTGATTTTCATTTTTGAAAATCAGCCTGTCAGCATCTTTCGCCATCTTTACTTTACTTGGCAGACGCTTTTATCCAAAGCGACTTACATGAAGCTAGCGCTGGGTGTCTGGCTCAGGGTGTCTGAGAGGGGATGGTTTAGGAGTGAGACGGAGGTTCGAACCTGCAACCTTCTGCATCCCAGTCTGACCCTTAACCCATTGAGCTACCAGACTGTTTGCCATCTGAACACCTCTCTTCTCATGACACCGTTCTAAATGCAAAACTAAATGCAATGTAATGTGAAAGTTAAATCTGTCAAAACTGACTTGTCTTCAAATGGTAATTGTACGTTTGCCTGTTAAAATGCAGCCTACTGGGGATCACATGTTCTGCACCATTACCTGACCTACACCCTAAAGGCTGTATTGTATATCAAACAAGTACTGAAAAAGTGGTTGATGGTTAGGAGGTAAATACAATAATGAATATATATATATAAATAAAACACAGCTGTTGACATTTCTTTTTAGTCCTGTGCTGAAATCCTACCTCGCAGCTCCTTTCTTCTCCTCCTTCCTGCCTCAACTCCCCACTGTCTGAGTAATGTGAAAAAAAGAAAAGAAAACAATAATCCAATAAACTGAACAAAATCACACACTAATACGTTCAAAATTGACTGAAACAGTGTGAAAGTGCACTTATATATTTATTTCTGAGCGTTACATCACTTCTGTGAGCCCCGCAGGCACTTTGATTAGCATATAATTAAGCCAGCGCTGTAATGCACTGTTTGTTCCTATATTGCTGCACACTGCAGTTAGTTTTGAAGTCCCCCCCCCACGCCAGGCACATACAAACACACACACACACACACACACACATCCCCCACTACCTCCCCTATCCACGAAATTACCATGCATTCAGACAATGGGAATGAATTAACAGCTAATTTCTCCCGGACTGTGTGTGTGTGTGTGTGTGTGTGTGTGTGATGTGTTATCAGCATTTCGTGAGAGCACCTCTGAGACCTAAGACATGTGAGAGTGCATTGGTGTGTGTGTGTGCATGTGCCTCTCCTCACTTTTTCATTATTATGTTCAGTGATTGACTCAGACAGAGGAGGGGAGTGCGAGCGAGAGAAAGGCTAGAAGAGGGATGGGGTGTTGGGGGTTCAGTAGATTGGGAAAACTTTCATTAGGAAATTGAGAATGAGGATTCAATCAGACCTCATTTAAAAACTATTGTTGATGTTCTCTCTCGCCCACCCTCTTATTCTCTCCCTAACAGGGATATTTCCATGGATCGACATGATTTATAGTGAATTGCAATGGGAGAATAATTTTGAGAGTAATTAATTGATTAGCATTTAAATAACTGGACTGGTGCAGACTAGTGGAGACTTGAACGATTATGGGTTGAAGGTCATGGTGTATTTGATTTGATTCCCATACAGATGACAACGGTGGTGCAGTGATTTTTTTAAGTTCTTCTTTTACTTGTTATGAAAGAGTGATGTCGAAATTTACAAGATTGCACTTAAGCTGTCAGCAGTGTAGGCTGCTAAAAAAGTTGTCACATGTGTCTCATTTAATTTGGATGTCTTAATGTTGGTAGGTTCCCTCTGAAGGTGAACCCAATCACAAATTCATTACTGTCACTCATTAGACCAGCAGATCACTGATTAACTGCAAGAGTTCTAATTAGAGCAGATGAATCTTTTGAGCCTGTTTTATTGGAAAAATCAAGCTTTTAATTGCTCCTAATTTAACAAGGGACAGCTGAAGTTTGCATATTATAAGTTTAGAAAGCCAACACTAATCATATTAATCTAATGTAGCAGCAAAGTAAATCTAATACTGCTGTGCGATGGATTACCGTAAAGTCGCTAATATCGCTGAAAAGCATCCGGAAATGTTGGGTTTTTTTCAATAGTGGTTTAAGAGGGTTAAACAATTACTCCAGGTGTTGTAGAGAGGCATTAAAGTGTTATTGGTAAAATGTAAGTTAAAGAAATTCAGTTTCCCCTTTATCAACTGATCCACAGCAGCATATATGTTGACTGTTTTTTCCTGTATACATTTGTGTTTGCGCACAGACTCATTTAAATCTACGTGTGCTTGTGCCCGTGGTTCCTCAAGCAGAGTAAAGACTTCTCAGCTTGTAATTCTCTTTTTGTAACAGTAATCTCGCTGCAGCTCTGCTCTGCATCGATAGTCATTGGTCTATTATTCTGAGGGAAAAAAAAGCTGGGAGGAAAGGACAAAATGACAGAAAGGAGAGCTGAAGACAAGATGACGCGCTGTGGGTTTGCAGACAAAATGAGCGGTCACGTCACTCGACTGACTCTGTATCCTCTCACTTGTCATCCTTGTCAATACAGCCATGAGGTGATTTTATTGATTACCGATCTCCCTCCCTCACACACTTGCACACTCCTTCCACTCTGTTACTCCCTGTTGATGTCTCTTGCGTGGTTACACACACAATCACTGTCAGTCCCTCTCAGTCACTTACACACACGGTTCCCCCCAATGCGTAGATGTGCTACTTCGTGTGCGTCACAATGTTGTTTCTCATATTCATACATGCATGTGTGCTCATAATTGAAGTACTAACATGACCTTCATCTCAGCTCAGGACCTCAGTAAGTAGTAGAGTAGGTAATAGAACAGGAACTACAAACCCAAAGTCAATCCACACAACGACTTCTTATGCTTCACCCGTAACCAAACACTCTCATTAGACACTACACAAAGCAGCGAATCACAAAGAAAATAGAAAAAATAAGAAAATAATAAGCAATATATTTATTAACAGACTTTCTCGGCGCTGCTCCATGCAAAGCAATTCAAACTTTCTTAAGCAGCCCCAAAAAAGTTTTAAAGCGTAGCATGACAGATCTCTGATGATGTCTCCTCCTCTACTAACGTGTATTCTCCTCAGTTATATGCTGTTGGTTTCTGAGCATTGTTATGACAAACCATGTCAACAATAAGCCTCTTCGTTGTCTTCATTTTACAGATACACTGCATTACTGTACAACTAAACTGCATTCCAGACTATGATTTCTGTTAACCTATTGATCATGTTCACAAAATAAATATCCACTCCGTCTTCCTCGTCCTGACTCGTGGCTGAACACATAATCCAACTCACACACTGCTATTTGTCTTTTGTCCTGATTATTTACTGGGTTAAACAGAGATCGCTGATTCCCTGATTCAGAGTTTTCACCTGCACAGTTAGTAACGGCAACAGCGTGCTAGTTGTAGTTTAACCTTTGTTCCCCGTGTGTGCCACGTTCCCATTAAAGGACAGTGATAAAAAGTGTTTTCTGCTATTTGTTCTGTTATCTGTTGTTTTCTCATTTCCTCTCCTCATATTTCCCTTGTTCTCATTTCTCCTGACTCTGTTATACTCTTCTCCTTACATTGTATTTAATAGTTAAACACATGACCACTCACACGGACTGATAACAATTAACTTGGATCCAAAGACTCAGCAAAGATTTTTCCTCTTTCTCTGTCAATGGACATTTTCTTCTTGCTGATGTGAGCACTCTGTGCTGTGTGTGAGACAGCGAGAACTGATGTGATCATCTGCAATTCTGTGTATTTCTGTGTGTCTGTAAGTGTCAATCTATAACTCTGTGTGTGTGTGTGTGTGTGTGTGTGTGTGTGTGCACGTGTGCGTGTGAAGCAGCTGAGGGAGATGGCAGCCTGTCTGTTTCTGTTAACATCTTTACGTTGCCAAGACTGCCTTGGCTTAGAGCCTACAGCCCAGAGACACACACACACACACTGATACCTCAGCGCACATCCCCACACGGAGACGTCAACACACACATGCAAAACCTCACTTTGACATGAGCACACATCAACACTCAGTAGTAATTACAGACAGTGACATAAACATACTCGCACACACACACACGTTTACACATTATCCTACAGAAGGAAATTCAATAATTTTGACAAAGTCTTGTGTTTGTAATATTGCCTAAAGTTCCTATGAGGTATGAAAATTGTCAAAGGATTCTCAACCTGTTTTGTATCAGAACTAGCTTCGAATGATTTGATCTAATGATCTAGTTTGTTGTATTTTCTAATAGCAGGGTTCAGAACCACTACAGCCTTCTAGGTTACACACTTGTAAGTGAAAGTATCTTTCATGCTCCCGTTAACTGCATGTCTTTATTTTCTCAGCTCCCAGCAGATGTGTCGTGCTTCACCAGTCTGCTGCAGAATAAAGTATAATGCCTGGACAATATTAGTTAAGTGTTGTTTTCATAGTCACGTCTGTATTTAGGATGTTTTTCTTTACATGCACTCTATGTCAACAGATGTAGCTTTACAGAAGTGAACCTATTTAATAAATAAATACCTGACTGTCTTGCAACTGAACTTAATTCCATTTCATGCAGCATAATATTATAAATTCAGGAGCTTTTGATTTGATTTCCAAGTTGACATTCAGTTTCAGTGACGCATCCAGAGGATGTAATCATCGACTCTGGAATTGTTATAAAAATGAGGATTAGTTTCAGTAAAACCTCGATCTGGCTCTGACAATGGACTGCAGCATGTGGAGTAAAGCTGCTGAAAGCAGGCAGCAGCATCAAACACTGTGACCTGAACAGGATCCAGGTTCACAAAGCTGCAGTCAACAGCAACATCTGGGTTTGTTTTTGAGTACAAAAATTACAGAAGCAGACACATTTTCATATCATAAGATCCACAGATAATATTTTAATAGATTTGCATATCTTCATGATACGGTGCTTCTTCTAAGCTGGGTGATGTAGTCACCCTGAATGGTTTGTTTGAAAGTCACAACTTTTATCTCTACTTCACAGATGTTGAGCAGCACATCAGGCAAAGTCTTGATTTTTCTTTTACAAATTGATAAAGGACTGAAGGAGTTTAAAGTTCCATTGTTTCCTGCCTTAATTTCCCGTGAAATCTCATCAGATCTTCACCAAAGTCACAAATAAACACTTTTATGTCTTTACTGAATGCATCTAGTACAGATAGAGTTGTGGTGGAAAAGGTGATGCCAGCAATGTTTTAATAACTTTCTGTAGCAAGTACATCTTGTAACTGTGGATTAGACTAAACATGTCCACTTTTGGATCATTCCTCCCCACAGAGCCGCTTCCCCTTAGACATATTCTTAGACTATCTGATGTGAACAGCTCTCTTGAGGTCATTCCCTAACATATCTTTGGGTTGAGGTCTTGGGTTGAGGTCTTGTACACGCATGACTGCGTGGCCAGCACCAGTTCCACCAACATCATTAAGTTTGCTGATGACACCGTCATAGTGG
>JAUMHF010000021.1:20445072-20460027 GCA_032359275.1 Microctenopoma steveboyesi | reverse complement strand
TATGCCACAATCATCAATATTAAAACAATGAAAGGCCCTAAACTACTTCAGTTGTGTGTAATGAATCTAAAATATATTACAGTCTAATGTTTATCAAATGAACATTAGACTGTAGAAAATAATGAACTTTATCACAATATGCTAATTTTTTGAGAAGGACCTGTATATGCAGTAACATGGGATAAGATAATTGGTTCCTCTGTGCTGTCTGTAAGTTTGGTAAACGGGCCACTAACTGAGCTTCTTTACATAGGCCAGCAGGATGAAATTACAATCTTCTAGTGTGTGTGTGTGTGTGTGTGTGTGTGTGTGAGTGCATGTCCATGCTGAAACAATGATTAAGGCTGCAGGAAAAAATAGAACTTCTTAGATGAATTGATTTTATGCTACACTCCTCGCTATCTTCCTGTCGTGCTCGCCCTCTCTCTCCTCTTGTTCTTTTATGCTTGTTCCCACTCTTTCTTTATCTCTCTCTCTCTCTCTCTCCCCCGAAGTCACCTCCTCATGGTCCTCTATTACTCTTCCCGATCTTCCTCTCCATCTCTTTCTCTCCACTCTTCAGTCTTGCTGACATGTGTAGAACTAGTGATCTTATTTAAACTTAATTTTAAGGCTGATGCTGGTGGACCTGGAGTGTTAATATGTTCCAACACATGTTATAGCTTTTCTGGACTATTTAGGGCTAAAACTGTATTTTCTAAAGCTTTCTGTGAGGGTATATCACTTGAGACTATTGAATCTTCACTTGTGAGGACAAAGTCTTTGCTCAGCGCTGAAAGAACGGATCTCTGCTGAGTTTGCCATTTACCTAGTTTTCATTGGTACACAATGCAATATCAGCACAACTGCTACATTTGTGCTGGAAGCAGTTACTAAATTGTGAAACCAGAATTAGACAAGCTACCGCGAAATACATTCATCTCAAACTTGCACAAACACAAGTAGAAAAGACTAACTTGTTCTTTTTTTATATTTGCCAGTACAACATGGTGGTGGGACACGGACTTCCTGACTGTGGATGCCACTGACGCGTGTTTATCACAGTTCCACAGGACCTAAGTTTAGTTTTATGATTAAAAAAAAAATGTAACCACTGTAAGGTTAGACCTGTACAAGGCATAGTCCTTACTGTTGATCACTCTGTCTTGTTGGGACAGCTTTGTGTCTGTATTTTTGCTGAGTTTGCCTTTGTGAGCTGTAAGCCATAATGAAGCTATCAGTGCAAAACAGCCTCTGGTAAAACATGTCACCTGTCTGATAAGCTTCAATGCTCTGACTGTACTATAGTAATGTTCTTAATTTGTTTTGTGGAAATCTGACGAGCTCTATAAATTTTGTGGTCCTGGAAAGCTGTTGAGTGGATGACTTCTCTTCATTATAGCTAATTGTTTAGTCTTGTAAGTGTTATTGATTTTTCATTTTAAGGCCCTTTAATAGGGAGGTGTGCACTGGTATCATTCATGTCTATTAACAATTAGTGTTTTCAATAGGAATGTACATACTCCTAATAATACATGTCAAAATAAATTCATTTTTTTGTTAACACAGTTTCTATCCTTATACCCAATCTGATAGTGAGATTCACATTTACAAACAACATGCAGGAACTATTGATCTGTATGTGTAATGTTCTCTAGGGTCTCTGCTCTCCGCTTATTTGTGGACATACAAATTACATTTTAAGCAGTCTCAGATTTTTGACAATATTGGCACCTAGATGTGCTGCCCTGAATTATAGGTTAAACCACTCTTCGTCCCTCATCACAGTACGGGGTTGTTCACTTTCTACTGTTATGTTTGCTCCTGTAAAACATAACGAGTGCAAGTTGAGTTGTCAACAGTTGAGGTGTTTATGTCAGGACTGCACATTGATTTTAAAAGTCTATCTTTTGCAACATGTTCCTCTAGGATTTTTGGCCTTTCCTTGATAGCCTACAGATAAGTGCTGATAGAAAATTAATGGGGAACTGCATTGTTGTGACAGATGGACGTCTGTCTGGAGGTCTCGGGACTCTGTGTGGCTGCAGTGGGAGCTGTAATAACTTGTGATTTAGCTCGAATAAACATTGGTTGAGGCTGAAGATTGTATCTTTGTAAAGTGCAAAAATGCATCTTCCAGACCCCTCCTCTCTGCACAGAATGAAAAAAAGATGATATCTGATGTGTATTGTGATAATCCAGTGTAGGGTTGAATACCGTGTTAGGTGTGCGATGCTCAATTGCTGCTGTTTGCGAAACAGATGGGATTTCAAATGCAAAATCCTGAATCCAGCTGCAGATGTGATTCCAAAGGTAGTAATCAAAACCCATAGACTCTACATGTAGTAGAAATATATGTTGTATGGATAATTGTATTAGTTTTGTCTGCAAATTATTAGGTCAGTGTCACATCACGCTGATTTGACTAATAAATGTATTGTGCAGAAAGCAAGTTGGTCTGTTCTACAGTAGAACGTGGCCTCAGTGATGAACTCATATTTCCAGTTCTTCATAATGTTTGATCGATGATGGCTGTCTCTGCTTCATCAGGTATGAAACAAAGTCTGGATAGCAGGCCGGCCAGGCCACACTGCTCTGTCAATTAATCGACACACGACACAGTGCTGCTAATGGTGCTTGCTGGCTCAGTGTTCAGAATCAGGAGTTCAATTTTAATACCCTTGACGGAAAAC
Source organism: Microctenopoma steveboyesi (assembly GCA_032359275.1). Classification (NCBI taxonomy): domain Eukaryota; kingdom Metazoa; phylum Chordata; class Actinopteri; order Anabantiformes; family Anabantidae; genus Microctenopoma; species Microctenopoma steveboyesi. The sequence goes on along the minus strand of JAUMHF010000021.1, from coordinate 20,457,355 downwards.
TCTCTTCTACACACGTTTGTGTATATCAGTCATTTTTAAATATGGTCAAACATTGACTTACAAACCAAATCTATCAACTTTACACCCTTAAATTACACTAGATTACACAACCTTATACCTTATACTTTTTTTTCAGTGTAATGTAAACTATGCAGATGCAGCACTCACTTATGAGTGTTATGATGAACACCAATGAGAATGGTTGTTTTGGTGTCTGTCTCTGTGTTCATACAGTCTACAGCATATCTGATGAACCAGTCTACAGTTCTACATTTTCCATGGCTTTGAACCTGAACTCTCTCATTCTTGCACACTAATTTTGACAAATTAATTTTTTCCACCAGATCTACTCCTGTACATTAAATTTTCCTTTTTGATTTGGGCATTTAATTTCACGTTGTATTCAACACAAGAGCTGTTTCCATATCTCATCTTTTGTCGCTTTATCTTGAGGTTTTGCCTGTTTGTCTGTTGCATGTGCTCCTTGTTTGCTCTGTGCTGGGTTTGTAAATTTCCCTCTGGGCTTTTGGTGTCTCATTTTTACATTCGATTTCTTTTTTTTTTCATTAATTACTATAGTAAAATGAACTTCACTTTACAAATTATCTAATGATAGCAATCAATGTAACTAAAGAAAAGTAAAGAAAAACTAAGTGAAGAAAATCAGAGGAAAATCACTTTAAGCAGCAAAATATGAGCTGAGCATGTTAAAGTGTTTGATTAATTATGCTTTACTGTTGCAAACAGGAGATATTCAGGTGTGCAGATCTTTGACTCTGACACTGACCGTGTGGTTTGCAGCTTGCGCTGCCTTTTCTGAACCAGATCTTAACTGCGGAGAATGGCCATACAGTGTGGACTAAAGCTTCAAAAATTTCAACATGGATTAAAATGTTTTTATATTTATTTTTATTTTACTACATTATTTGTGGGGTTTTTTTATTTAGAAAAAAGAGGAAATTGCTTTCCATGGTCAAATGAATTGTTTTTGCTGTTTTTGTCTCTGGGGCCCGCACTGAATTAGTTAGAGGAGCTTTCATGCCCTCTGTCTGTGGCAAACACACTGAAGAAAAAACAACTTTCTGTGCATCCATCCATTATTCTAGAGGTTTGTTTTCTCTTCAACTAAAACTTTCAGTAAGTTTGTGCTTTGAGTTGCTGTACGTGTTGCACTATTTGTCTTTATACCATCTCTATACATGGAAAGTCTTTTTCATGCAAAGCAAGTTTTATTAATTCAAGTTTCAACGTTTTTACACATATTCTTAGAATATAAGTGAATAATGAAAAAAAAAACTAATTGACCTGTAATTATTTATTTTAGAAAACAGCTAAGTTTCTCATAGACCGTATAAAACTAGATTAGGTTAAATAGAAATGCATTAATCCCCCTGCAAGCTTCCTTTGGGAAACTAAATGCTAAATAAAAACAAAAGACTAAATACTAAGAAGTAAGATATACAGTTCTTATTTATTCTCCATTTTTATTGCAGTGGCACATTTGGTGTGTGTGCAGTAACAGTGTCTACACAACCGGCCCGGCGGTGTGCTTCTGCTGGCTGGAGTTTGCCTTGCAGTCTCCAGGCTCTGTTTCTGTTGCTGACAGTGACCAAGTGCCTAGACTGTGTTTTGGCCTCTGAATGAGCACACTGCCTGCTTTTGTGAATGAACCCTGTGTGTGTATGTGAGCAAAAGGAGAGGAAAGAAGGATGGAAACATGGAGGGGAATTGTGCAACAGGGATTTCTGCAGGTTGAGAGAGACAGTATGTCTGACACAGTCAAACACATTCAGACACAGGCATACAGAATAACGGACAACCAGTTAACAGAAGTGACAGATTTCTGCCATTACCTTGATTCACTGCTGGCATCACCACCTCCTTGATTTTCTAGTCTGTCACTTTCAAATGTATAATGTGTGTTTTTTTTCCTCCTGTCACTAAAATGTCTAATATTTTTCACCAAAGCTGCTCCAGTGTGTTTTCCAGTGTAGTTTGTAAGATTTTCACAGCTTTTTAACAGTACAACGTTTGATTTCATAGTCAAATATCTAGGGTGCAGTAAGCTTTTTTGTTATAATGCTTCAAATGCAACAATAAAAAGGTCACCGAGTGATGTTTATCCAGTGTGACGCGAAGGAAATTAGTTTTTGGTGGAGGGAAAAAACCGTCCTGCTATTTATACAGTGAATGTTAAATGTTGGTCTGTTGGTGTTAAAAATATTGTGAACAGTTTACTTACAAATTCACTTTAAACACCAACCACGGTGTGGTTGGTGTAAAAGATAAAACTTGGATGGAGCACAGTGGTAGTCGAATGGTTAATAGGCACGCCACCTACCTGCAACAGCAGTTCCAGTCTTAAGTAGTGTCTATCTTTAGTATATCTGTAACTTACGTCTGTAGTTACTGTCTAGTTCATACGCATAGTTATAACAGATTACATCATAACCTTAACTTGTGCTACGAGCTTAATCTGGAATGAAATGGTAGCTTAACTAACATAGTTGATCAGATTTCTCTCTTACTGCTGAACTGAATGTCATTCATAATATTTTATGAGGGAGGAGGAACTGGCGGACCTTCCTGACACTCTTCTCAGCTGCACATATGACACGATTTTACCTGCTAATTTCTGTTTCCACTCTCTGACAGAAAGCATACACATTTCCCCATTTACAATCCAAGTACCTGCCATAATGATACAGGCTAATGGAGTGGAAAGCTTCCTTTGCACTAAGAGCTTCCCTACAGGTTAATGAGGTGTGTATGTGTGTGTGTGTGTGAGAGAGTAAGCGAGAGAGAGAACGAGTCAAACTCCATCCTTAGGGTTTAATAGGAATAAATTAAGATAAGGACAGCCCATTGTTTTAGCAGTATGCACATGTTATACACATTACGGCTGCTATAGCTAGTGCTTGTTAGCTAAAGGAAAGTGGAGGAAGAGATGGGTAGTAACAGACAAAATGTATATCTTTTTAAAAAAATGCATTTGATATCACAGAAACAGTTTTACATTCTTCTCACTTTCCTGCTGTGCGGTACATAGCACCCATGGTCGATGAATCGATCTTCACGTCTGTGCAGAAAAAAATTACTGGAAAGATCTTGTGAAGTTATATTTTGAGTGAGAACTTATCTTGAATTGACTGCATCTTCAGGCAACACGGACAGAGTGGTTAGTTGTCACTGTCACTTAACAGCAAAGACCGAGGTTTGAATCCACAGGATGGCCAGGTGGCTCTCTATGTGGAGATTGCATGTTCTCCTTGAGTAATATGGCTACATCTCACCATCCAAAGACCTGTATGTTTGGTTAATTGTCTCCCTAAATTGACCTTAGTGTGAATGGTTGTTAGTCATGAGGACTAACAAAAATGGACCAATAAATAAAAAATCACAGATAAAAAAACAGTACCTTTACTTTTAAATATTGTCATTTCAGATTTGCTTGATTTAATGAATTAATATCTCAAAGAAAAAGCCAGGATGAGTTTGATGTCAAGGGGATGTTCTCTTTAATGATGAGCTTTATGTAAGCTGTAAGGTGAGTTATGGTGATCCTGATTTCACACCAGAACAAGGGAAGCTCACTTTAATAGGTAATACAACTTCAACTTCAGGTGACAAAAGGGATGATTAAATTCACAATGCTGTTCTTGTCTTTATTAACGTAATTCTTAGAGATATATTTGGAATGCTTATTGTTACTAGAGTATATTCATTTAAACTAGATTTAGTCATTTCCAGAGAAATTGCGTGGGAGAGCTGGCCTGAGCCAGTGATAATGGAAAGGTTGAGACGAGGACGACAGACTATGCTAAAGCACTTCTGATTAGATTTTATTCACAATTATATATATTTTGTGAATTGATATTTAATTTAAAGGCCATAAACCTTTTGGACAAATAAGCAATTGTTATATATTTGTTATTATATTTAGAGATATGATTTAAAAATATAAAAGTTGTAGGGGGCAGGAGGACTAAAGGTCTACAGCAGAGGGGCAGTACCCCCCCAGTCCCCCTGTAGATTTGCCTGTGGTGGATGGCAGACTAACCTGGGACAAGTACACAAAACTGGGCCAAATTTAATAGCTTGTGTGGATGAGAAGACAAAGGCACTGAAGGCATTTGAGGGTGGGTTGCAGGGGGCACATGCTGGGGCATTAGCACGCCCTTCCTAAAATCATGAAGTGTCTATGACAAAGCATCTAGAAAAAGTTGGCAAGCAAAAAATGGGACAAAATAAAAGTAGTGTCTGAGCTGTTTCCAGCTATCCCACAATTAAGATTAATCTTTATTTAAATATATGTGATGCTGAATCAGAAATGTGTGACCTCTCTCTCTCTAAGGCCTTTTTTTAAGAAAAAACTGAAATAAAGCGTATTCTGACAGATTCCCCTTTCTTCCTACTTACAGCTGAGATCATTTGTAATTGTCAATGTGTAACTATCATCACTAAGAGTAAATGTAAAGATGATTGTGCCAAATAAGCAAATCACAATGACATTCAGTGAGGCACGTGTAATAAAGATATTAGGTCTGATCACAGCCTCACTGCTGGCTCTGCGTGTGTAAGATGAGGAGGTGTGCAGGGATCTTAGCACAGTTTTCTTGTGTATTTCTCTTTAATCTGTGTATCCTGATGCCTCTACGCTGTGGAACTGCAATTTAGTGATTTTCTGTCTGTATTCTTGGTGACCGTGAATGTGTATTTGTCTGCTTTAAGTAGCTCTGGTCCATTAGTGAAAGTTGTTGTGTACTTTGGTCTCAGGAGGACTAAGTAGGGGTTGCCAGGCTCTCCATCAAACCCCAGGGAGCCTCAGTTCTTTGTATAGTGTGCATCTTCTCTTTCTCCATTTTAAATACATCTATCTATATCTACTTTCTTCTTTAGCTTCAGGAAATGGTTTACTTTCTATAACGTTGAATAGGGATTATTAGCACCTCAAAATAACAGATTTTATCATTCTTGTCACTGTTTCAAATTGGATGTGAGGAGACTGCTTAAAAGTAGATAGATCGAGACATTCTGCTATTTTCAAGAAGTCCAAAATAATATGGGAGTCTTGCTGTTGGTACCCGTCCCCAGTTCTTTTTCAGTTTCTGCTACTGTATCTAAACATGTATTTCCTGTGGTTTTTGCAGCTATTAGAAAGACATTTTGTGCTGCTGGAGACAGGTCCTGAATGATAAATTGAAATATGACAGAAGGCTGGTCTATTCCTTTAAATAACTTGAGAATTTCTGTCAGATTTTCTTTAACTAACTTCAACATACACTAGTATTTTTATTTTGCTGCACAATCCAAAAATATATACCATTGTCAGCATGTCTTACGTAGAATAGTATTTTATTTAAAGAATCAAATGTTCAATTTGTGTGTCTTTGCATGAGGAGAAAATGAGATATTTGGAGTCTGCACTCATAAGATATCAGGAAAACGTTAGTGTGTGCCAGCTAAGTCTTTTTTTTTATGTTTACTTTGTGACTCCCGCTGGGAATTAGGTCACATTAATGGAGCTCCCTGGGGAGAAGAAGAGATGAAAACAGAGTGTATTAGACCAACCTCTCCACCGCACTTTCTAGCTGTTTCTGTAGTGATATTAGTGGTATTAAAAGGTGAATCACCTTAGTGAGAGGAACACATTTACATTACCACAAGAGGGCACCACGTTCACACCACATAAGGCTAGGGAAAGGGGGGTGAGATGTAATGCAGGATGAAGAAATTCGTTAACAGAAGCAAAGAAGAGGATGGAGAAGTGGAAGTCAAACGTATGGCAAAGATAACAACTCAGATGTACAGAGATGATACATAAGACAATGAGAAACAAAGAAAAAATGGACACCATAGAAGGAGTATTCATTTTTATCAAAATTTAAAACAATTGTTATTTGTGAACGTATTTTTTCTCAGAAACTACATCACATAAAAAGGTAATTCTTTGTTTTTACATTTTCACAGGTCACAATTAGCCCAAATAGCAAAGAGAAATTAAAAATGCATGCCATGAAAGAGTTCGGGTCTCAGGAAGATATTAAAACAAGAGACACGATCAGAAACAAAGGAATACATTTGTCCTGTTATTTGAATATTACTCATATTAGTTCTTACTGATGTAAATATATTCTATCTATTTATCATGCTGTTCATCCTCAAAACTGGAGGACTACGTCACATACACAGACACACACTGAAAAAAATCAATGTCCAAGAGCAAGCGTCTCACCAACAGGACAGCTCGGAAGTTCCAGGGATGTGGGTTTGGTTATCACGATGATCAATGACTCTTCAACATCCAACATCTAAAGTGAAGACTAAGAAGCCCAGGATGAAGAGGATGTGCTGATGTGAAGGGGCCTGTAGTGACTGTAAGGCACAAGCTATGCAGCGACTGGTTCATTCTGTTAGAAGACGTATGTGAAGATATGGTGATGTGGGTCTGATCCTGAAAAAAGCACATGTCTGTCCAAACATCAGAGAAGATGTCAGGCAACTTCCAGGTGATGCCAAAGGTCAGGAGCTGGAGAGAGAGCCAGGCGCACAGCCTGAATACTCAAAACAGAGCAGTGGCTTTAGGAAAATGTAATTATCTTGTTGGCAAGTCTACATGGACTAACTTGTACTTACTAGATTTAATAGATTCACTGACATAGAGTCCAACCCACCAGACAGGGATTGGTAACAACTACGTACAAGCCCTGAAGTAATCTATGAATAAGCCACTAATTGAAAGCTGAGGCATGTAAATGAGTTTTAAGTTTTGATTTAAAGGCCGATGTGAGAGAGCAAGAGAGGTTGTTCTAGAGGAAGGAGGAATGAAATAAAAAGGCCCAGCACCCAGCTGATTTCTATTCAATTCTGGTAAGCGGCACAAGCCCTGCACTGCGAGAGCTGAGAGCACAGAGTAGAACATAAAGTTTAATGAGATCAGACAGGTATGGTGGAACATTTCCATTCAGGAATTTGTCATTAGAAGCATCTTAATTTCACCAAGATTCTTGGCAGACGAGTTACGACTCGTCACAATCCGGTCTACAGAAAATGACGTTGTTATGAAACAACAATTTGATGAATTGGTAACTGTGATGAAACATATTTATTATGAAACGTGAGTTGCAAGGAGGTGGTTGGGGGGGGGGGTGCAAGTGAAATGTGCAGGACTAAAAAACACACACCACTGATATGTGAATTATGGATGTATTTGCAAATTCTCACCTACTTGATTGTCAACATTTAGTCATTATGTTAACAAAAAACATGATCAGTCGAAATTGGTCATTTTTAAGAGTGGGTTTTTCTGAATATATGAATATATTACCAAAATCAGGGCTGCAGGCTGTTTTAAACACCAGCTGGTGTTAATAGCGATAAATGCAACTGAGTCCTTGATATTAGCTCTGTTTAAGTCACCAGGAGAATTTTCAGTAGTGTCTGATTCTGCAGTGAAAGGAGTCAGGACTGCTGGTAGCTGCTGGTAGGTGTTGGTTGTGTTTGTCTCCCAGTGATCACGAGAAAGTCGTGCTGCAGTCGACTGCTGCATGATGAGATCAATGTGTTGTTTGAAATTTGATGAAGTGCTCTGACAAAGGAGAAACCTCTGTCTTATTTAACAGAATCAAATCAAGACATGTCAAAACGCCACGACAATGACATGATCCAAAAAATGTGGAAAAAGGCCTGTAGTGCACAAGGTAGATGTGGACTTTTTCCTTGGACAAGGCAATGTATAGCTGGCTATATGGAATTCTACTCAGAGCCCCTCATAAATAAAATATAAACAGAAATGACCACACTCAGGAGGTCAGTTGCAGTGTTGACATATCAAACCTGAAGGTAAAAGGTAAAAGCACCAAGATCTCTCTTTTTGTAGTCAGCCAAATAACCACCAGGGTGCGCTGTGCTTTTGGTGAGGAACTGTTTGTACAATCCCAGCCTTATAGTGGATTCTAACTAACCCGGTAATCCTTTTTTTAAATGTAGGTTAGCACAGACATGCATATGTCACACAAACTGATAGCAGGTGTGAAACTTGCTCACACATTTGTCTTTGTCTGATTAGATGGAATGACTTTTAAATGAAAAGCGTTCAGATTTCAATTCAAAGCACAGTCCACACGTTTCTGAACAGACTTTCCGCAGCACATGCAGAGTGGTATCCATTCATCACTTGTTTAAATATATATATATAAGAGGCTTATGTCAAATTGTATCTGTTATCCGTGTAAGTAAAGATAGAAATATATAAACCAATGCCTTGTCAACTGGACGGCATACTGCTGAACATTTTAGCCTAGAAACTAAACGTTCATACTTCATTGTCTACACCGCCCTTACAAGTGCCATGTGTCTCCTCCTGTGTGTGAATACACAAGTCGTGACTTAGGCTTAGTCTCAAACGACTGATCCCTGTTGACTGTGAAACATCACTTTCTTTAAATGTTCAGAAGAGGACACATCTCAACTGCCCCTCTGTAAATCTGCTGTGATAACCTAGTCAGGCCTTCCTGGTTTACCGGAGCTGCTCTGACCTAAAAATGTTATTCCCATCAAAAAACTAGCACTAAGTGGGTAAACAGCCTGGCTTTCGCTATGAAACACTTTTAAACTGATGCAAGGAAAGAAGTTAAAATTCAACTCCAATATCTGGACATGTCCAAGTAATGTAAAAACATTCTCTTCTCTGAATTTCACCTCTCTGAATTGGGTGATATTCCAGAAATTCCTGGCCCAGTGGGAATTCTGGATTCAATCCCACTTGGATTGAGAAAATCACAACTCAGCAGGAGGCTTTGGTGAAGCCAAGAGAAGCGATAGCTTTGTAGTTGAGCTTAATCATCACAGCACAGGCTGACAAACAGAAGACTTAAGTGGTGAGTGTGAATGGACGAATGTGTGTATGCATGTGTGCAAAGGAGTGAAGTCCTCAAGGGAGATGACTAGAGCCAAGACCTGGTGTGTGTGTGATCATCATCACCACAGGACAGCAAAAAAGGGCCCACAGCTTATTAAGGAGATCGCCACAGGAGAGCAGGCCGATCACAGAGCCCGCTGGAGTTTGCTCAAACCAGTTATGAGATGAGAGATGGAGCCCAACACGGGAATGGAAGATACCATTCCACAAAGGTGTTAGTCTCCCAGTGGTTAACATAGATATAATCAATCATAATAACAGATTTACTTGATGCTGATGACACACGATGACCATTCATGACATGTTATTTATTTTAGTCAAATCGAGATGCACCGGTAGATACATTAGGAAGAGCTCAACCCAAAGGCTGTTAGTGAGACGATCTCCAGCATGCGGCTCAATTTACAATCATTTCACGTTCTAAGAAGTGAATTATTTTCTTAGAAACCATTGTAATACGTTTCACAGTTTTTCCTAAGTGCATGTTGAAAATAGTTCCATGTTGATCATCACTGTGGGACTAGCTGGAGTCCTGCATCCAGTTGTAAAATTCCTCCTCAGCGTATGGGAAAACAACAGTAACACGAAGCCTTTTGTCTCCCTTGCTGCTTTACAGTCACATTTGAACAAGTTGCTATGTCTGTAACACATACAAATACTTATACACGGTCATCCTCACAGTCACACACTGCATACAAAAAGTACCTCAACAAACACATCCGTACACACACATGCAAAAACACTTAAAGTCCTGAGGTCATTGTGTTAATTAATTAGCCTGTACAACAGCCCAGCATGAAGTTAATTAGAAAGCCTGTCACCGCCTGCGTGCCTCACCGATATCCCAGTTTCCTCAGGCCACATTCAGCCATTATCACACATACACACATACACAGGTGGTCACTGAATGGATAATATGTGTGAATCTTTGCATTGTGGCCTTGTCTTAATGTACAATTGCTTCCTGAATTGAGGGGATTTTCTTTCTGTAGTTTATGCATTTTACACTTTTAGTAATTAATGGTGAAGCAGATTTTTTTTTATTCACATGTGGTCCAGCGTTCTTTGAAGAACATTGAAGACAGAATGTCAATTTGTTCAAATGCATGTGATCCAAGCTTGTGTCTCTATAAAATCACTGAATTAAACTATTATTTGAATGGTTTGTATTTCTGCCTAAAGTAGATTGTGGCACAGTAAATTAAAGTTACTTCTCCTTGAGCAGTTTGCATTCACGCAATTTCCATTTGCACCCCCCCCCCCACACACACACACACACGCACGCTGCTGTTTATGATAAGCTCATAAGGCTTTCTGTTCAATATTAAAAAATGAAATACATGGGCCTGCATTAATTCCTGTCAGGTTGTTCATGTCCAGTGTGATTTTGTTGAGTTTGAAATTATTCTCTCAGGCTCATTGGGACATTTAGAGGACAGCTCATATATTGTTCTCGGAGTGGAACATTGGCTGCTAAATAAAAAGTAGCATAAAATTTATTTGAGTTAGATTGAATAGTTTAAGTTCTTTACATTTATTTAGTTATTTGAATGAATAATGTAGCATTTAGAGCCCCTGGACAGGACACAGAGCACAGTACCAGTGACAACAACTAAAACTTTCTTGTTACTGTGACAGACATGGAGAAGGTGGTGGGTGGAACATCACAATATCGGTTAGCTACAACAAATGCGATTAGTTTCAGCCTCCATTGTTACATTATCTAAAGCTGCGAGAGCTCTTGGATATAGCTTTTATGAATATTTAGAATGACCAAAATGATACAGTAAGGGGAGAAGTGAAAGAGAGGGAATGAGCAGACCTGGAACTGGAAATAGGTCGAGAATGACTGAGAGTATGCAGAAGGTAAGACAGTTGGCATGAAAACCATATGTTAATCCTGCAATTAACATTGTAATATTTTGTGTAGCCTAAAGCTGATGACTTTGGCAGTGAGAAGCCATCAAGCTGGCAGCAGTACAGCCTCTGTATATTTTTAGTGTGTTACTATCACAATAGAAACATGGCAGCCACCAATGACTATAAATACTTTATTTACAGTGTATTTTAACCCGTGCTATTCGCTTTTGGTGCTTTCGTTGTGAGGTGATGTGTATCAGTGCTGGGTATATCAGCATTACTCAAATTACCTTTTTTTACTCTAGTTTTTGCCCTCACAAATGTTTGCTTGGTCGATGACAAAGATGGATAAATAAAAGCACAGATAATCAGTTGACATGTTTTGACCTTCATATACACTATGGGGGAAGGAAGCATGGTGTCGCACCACCGCAAAATGTTTGGATGACGTTGATCAGTTGACAGTGCTGTGAAAAAGCATTTTTTTTCATAAATCTAAATCATGAATGAACTGTGATTAACCACAGCTGAGGTCAATTCCTCTTGCCACATCCAGACCTGATTACTGCAAGGCCATCTAAGGAAAGTCAAGTACAAATGAGAAAACAAAGCAACATGCATCAGTCTGAAAAGAGTTACTAGCTCTAAGGCTTTGGGACTGGAGAAAACAGTGACAGCCTTCCCAGGAGTGGCTAACCTGCCAAAATTCAATTCAATTAAAAAAACTGTATTTGTCCTCAAAGGGGGAATTTGTGGCACGTAGAGCAGTATTGCACAACACGGGACTTAACAGTTAAGAATCAAGGAATAAAAAGGTAGCAGCAAGAAAGAAAAACAATAAGAAAGTTATACAATAAAAATAACAACAAAACTTTACAAAATATGTAAACAAATAGGTGCAAGATTACTGAAATGGTCTGTTAGGCCGGTGGGGTGGGTGTGTTTGCAGTGTGGTATGCTGCATGTTTGCTGAGTAAAATTACTCCAAGAGCACAACCATGGTTGAATTAGCATCATAAAGGATTCACTGAACAACATTTAATCAACTGCTTTCCTTATCCACCTTAGTTAAGGTCAGTGTTTAATGATTATTCTGATAGTGGTGATTCAAAGGCGAGCAAAACACTTGCCAAGAAATCTGTTGGTTCCCTTCAAGACCTATGGGCAAATATTCTGTAAACTGTTAAGACAAAATGACAGCATTTCATTAAAACGAACTTCAGCCCACCCAAAATGATCCCAAGCCCCCATAAAAATATAGTAGTATAGTAAATATAATAGTCATGCTCTTGTATCCCAGGTCATTTTTTGGAGTTCTTTTCTCTGAGGCTTACTGAATGTCTCGCTAGTAGTTCTGAATTCCGAGGCCCCCTGAACGCCTCACTCGCATCGTACTGCCGCAAACATACAGGTCCTTCTCAAAAAGTTAGTATATTGTGATAAAGTTCATTATTTTCTGTAATTTACTGATAAACATTAGACTGTCATATATTTTAGATTCAT
>JAUMHF010000021.1:20417927-20444972 GCA_032359275.1 Microctenopoma steveboyesi | reverse complement strand
TGAATCTAAAATATATGACAGTCTAATGTTTATCAGTAAATTACAGAAAATAATGAACTTTATCACAATATGCAAATCTTTTGAGAAGGACCTGTATTTCTTAGTAAGAACTTCTTACTAAGAAGTTTTTACAACGCCGTCAAGAAAACTTTAACTCGGTTGTGATGTGGAAACCCTCTGGTGAGTTAACATTTAACATCTGATGTTAGGAAGTCTCAATGATTCACTGTTTGTTTACTGTGATAACAAGTTCTGTTAGAAATGTGTTAAAGAGAGAAAACATTATCCCAAAATCGTTTCCCATTCAAGTCAATATCACATACTGACTATTCAAAATCACATTGTAGGTATCTCAAATTCGACTTCTGACTAATAAAAATTCAATTGCAGATATCCTTAAGTCGACTTTTGACTAGTCACATTGTAATTTTGACTATTAAAAATTTCATGCTTAGATAGTTAATTTATTACGTTGACCATCACATAATGTTGCTGTTTGTTGGGACGGTTAGAATTAATCTTAATATCACTGCACACTTGTGTGTAGGTTTTTTGTTGGGTTGCCATTTTCTTAGAGGAGACCCAATCTGTGGCATCACAGCGCTTTCTCATCTACCTGGACTGTCATCACTGCTCAGGGATGTTCTCTACACATCTGGATGTTGGTTCTGCATGTCATGCTGTTCCAAGGGTGTGGTAGGAATTAAGAACAGACTCTAATCTAAAAAAGGCAGGAAAACAGCGTCTGGACTCCCATTATTCTAATTTCTGGTTCTCGTTTTATTGTAACTGGGAAGTCATGTATTATATTGAGCAATACATGACTTTTTGTATTGGAAAATACAAAAAGGCTGGGATGGAGAAGGTTGATTAGCGCTACCTCCCCGGGCGCTGTCTGTAGCTGCCCACTGCTCCCCCCAGAGGGATGGGTTAAATGCAGAAGGAAACATTTCACTGCGTGTTGTACACTGTAGAACTCTGTATCTGACAAATAAAATTGGAATTTGAGTTGATTTTTTGTGATACGCCATTACTTAGAACACCCAGGCGCAGTCAGGGCTGTTGGTTACAATTTTTCAATATTATATATCCATTCTCCATTTTATACAAGATGTCACTGAGGCCTGAGATGTCACTGAGATGTCACTGAGCATTTAACAACTAGAAGCAAATTAAATGTGTTAAAAAAGGTGTGTGTATGTACACTAAAAAGTTTGGACACACAGAAATGAGCTTGTTTGTGAAAGAAAAGCAGATTTCATACCACTGAAAGGAATCAAGCCAGATAACAGCAGAACTGCTGTACAAGACATAATAAAGTTAATGAAGCCTATTTAGGCAACAAAAATGTTTTAGCGCTGGCTATACATGCTAATTCCTTCCTACAACCCTGGGGGCTAAGCCCCACTTGTCTTACAATGCTAGTGACGCCCCTGCCAACAGTCAACAAACATGGTGGTGGTAGTGTGATGGTCTGGGACTTGCTGCTTCAGAAACTGGGAAATTTGGAAAAATTCAGGAAGCATAAAATTCTGAGCCGGATGTTTGACCATCAGTTCATAAAATTAGTCAGATGAATTATTTCAATTTGACATATTGGCAAAAAAGTAAAAAAATATCAGCAAGTGGGAAACTGTAGCACTGTAGATTACATGCACAGATAAAAACAATCTACTGCATGTGTATGTATGCAGGTTACATATACATAAACATTTTAATAATTTAACATAATTTCTCTCCCTCACACACACACACACACTCTGACACACCACGCTGATTCATGGTATTTGGCATTCATGACATTGAGCGTATCCATTCATTAGACTTAATCCATGTATTTGCAATGCATGACTATATGACTCATCCACCGAGTAGCCTGTGTGTCTGTGTTTGTGTTCGTGTGTGTGTGTGTGCAGGAATTGCTGCAATGTGTGACAGACAGCCGAGCATTATCTCTGCTGCACACACAACTCTGCTCCTCTCATGACCCATTTTACTTCCTCTGTACACCAGTGACACACTCCTGTTACCCATGGTAACGCACAGCTAGACCATGTGTGTGTGCAGTGGCAGAGTGTGTTTTGAGAATTATCTGCATGTTGATTAGAGAAAGTTTAATACGTGTTTGAATAAGCATCGAAGTAGTGGTGTTTGTTTGTTTGTTAGGATGGGAGTGTTGTGTTTATTTATTAAAGAAAATTAGCATGTCTATTCCCAAGAGAATCCTCAAAACTTTACTTTGTAAAGAAAAGAAAAAATGACATTAGCCTAACACTCCATTCCATATCTCTATCCCAAGTTAAGAGACCTCCAGTAGAATTGAGGTAAATGCTAAGATTTAGTGGTCCTAAATCTTATTGCATTAGGTTGTTAATTCAGAGGAGACTTTGGTCCTTGATCTCTGGTCTCCATGTCATATCACGTCAGTACTGAACAATGAATGCCCTCTATCCATCCACCCACTAATAATAATGCTTTGGGTTGATAATAGTGAGAAGATTCAGAACAAGATAACAATTGCATCCATTAGAAAAACGTAATTGGGAATGTACTTTACTTGCGTACATAGAGTTTAATCAAACAAGGAATCAAAAGGAAAATCAAGTTTCACAGAGCTTCATGCAGATGGAACCAAGCCGTAAAAGCTATTTTGTGGCATAATACATACTTAGAAATGGCTAAATCAGCAAGTTTGTTTCTACATCACTGAGCGTTCTCACTGAATGACGCTTACTGCAGTTTAACGTGGACTACTGCTTTTATGGTATCCCACAGTCATCGATATCACTCATATCACGCCTAAAAAGCTGCCTTTTTATTTCACTTCAACAATAAGAGCCCATTTTTATTGTAATTGTTATGAGTGCTTTGTTTCTTATACTGTGTCCATACAGTACCAGTGGGTGTCCTGTCCAATCTGCTCAGCTTGATAATGTGTTTACGGTTCTTACTCTCTTCCTGTCGTTTTCAGCTACTGTCAATGCCAGTTGTTCTACTATAGGCTTCATAATCAGCATCTCTTTTTCCCAGTGTGTTACTTTTTTTTCTTATCCTCAGACATCATTCCAACCTTCCCCATCTCCTCATGCTCCCTTGTCAGTTTTTATCAGTCAAGTTGAGAGGAAGTCTTCTGGAACACAGTCTGGTTTTTGCTTCCTCTTTGGCTCACAGGGTCTGTTTGTATGCATGTGTGCTCATTTCTCCTGAATATATTTATTATTTGTATGTCACTGAGGGAGTAGAAGCCAAAAATATTTTCAGCAAACAAAAAAAAAATATTGAGTGTGCGCGCATGTGTTTCTGTGATTACTGTAATTTTCTTATTGACTACAGAGATAGCCTCTTTTACAACTCAATTCTGACCTGACTCATCAACACTAGCTATGCTCCGAAAACATTTCCCGCAGTAGCTTTTCTGTTTTTTTTCTGCATTTCACCAAAGAATTAATATGAAACCATTTTTAATTCGATTCAAATTAGTAAACCTAAATTAGTTGGACATCTAATTGGAAAACCACGAGAAACACAAAATGTGCAAGCGGTGCAACAGAGGTGTGCAACATCACTCACGGGTCCAGTTTATCCAGTATGTAAGACGCAATTGCAAATAGCGGTTTCATGTTGGTTAATGTGCCTACATGTATTGTGTCTTGTAAGGCAACCTACTAATACTAATACCATATTTCACCATCTGATTCCAATAAGAGAAATACTACGGCACTGGAGTATTATTTTTGCCAGCTACAATTTTGAACATCTGAGCTGTCATAATGCTGCAAATTATTTTAGAAAGCAGGAAAACCTTATCAATGGTGTCATATACATGTTGTTACATGTTACATAATTTGACTGAGCTTTGCAGATTTTGGTCCTGCTAGCAGCATCTACTCTAAGACCAATCATCAACCTCTCTTTCCAGATATAATATAATTTAGTAAACAAACACGGCAAAAATTTTGCTGTCTGAAGCGTCTGACGTGAAGTATGTTTAGGGACTTACTCTGGATATTCGGGATAATAAGCTGCAGTTATTTTAAAGTAGTTCTTTAGTTGAGTATTTAAAGAATTGAGCCGGGAAGGTTAGCGCATATTATTGCGTGTTAACGCAGTTTTATAGTTTTTCTTATGACAGCGAAAGTCCGTTGCTCACTGGGTCTCAATACACATACAGCCAACAAGGGGCAGGACATTGATGAGTACTGGCTCAGGGGCCTAATACTGCTGCAACGTTCTGCAAAAAAAATAATATTTGACAGTGCGGGGCCTGCACACGTGCAGTGAAAACATGTTTCATACACCAGTGGTAAGGTTTTTTTCACCATGCCTGTTCTTGTGCAGTAGTTTAACACATTGTGTTGTCATGACAAAAATCATAAATGCTTAGTTAATGTTGTGGAAACTTCATGGTCTGATTCCTCTTGAGCATGAAGACACCATAGGTCCAGAAATTTTTGAATTTTTGTCAAGTTATTAAATACATGAGCCTAAAAAGCTCAGTATACAGAATTAAAAAACATTGGGCTGAAATTTCAGACACCTCTCACATACACAAAGTCAATGCCAAGGTGCCACTGGAGGAAAGTTGTTTGACTTTAATTAGCTCGAGTCATTTTTGTTTTTGTATCATGTCTAAATCTGCCTCAGGAAACATCATGCAAATATTACCAAGGTGTCGAGCAGCCCTCTAGCCTGTCACTGCAAAGCTTTACTCTAGCTTGCACTATATTTTATTTAGCACAAGCCTACTCTTTAGACTTAGATCATTGCTTGACAAGATAAACAAGGCTGGGGGCAGGAAAAGAAAAGCAAACGAAGTGAGTGGGAGCCATTGATGGACAAGGGAGCGGAGAGACAAAAATTCTGATACAATAAAAGCCTGGTGAGATAAAATAAGTCTTTTGTGTGTCATTACATAATGGTGTTATTTTAAAGATTGGATAAACTGTGGAGGGGTTTGCCCTTAAAATCAGCTGCCACTTGTTGTTAGCATATTTTCATCACGTCACACTTTAAGCATTACCAGCTCAGAGACGCTGATCAGCACAGAAATAACAAACTGTCAACCTGCAAACTAAAAGTTTAGCCCTAACCCTTTTTTCTACTTTAACTTGAAATCCCTAACTTGAATATGTTTGTGCTCATGTAAGTGGTTCAGAAGCACAAAAATTTAACATAATCTACTTATCAGCAATTTCACAAGCACTAAATAACATGAACTTTATCTCAACTACATTTACCCTGTCACAAAATGGCCCGTTGGCATTGTTCTCATCTGACCCAAGGACCTAACGCTCTGTGAAATCATTCCGGACACTCTGGGAAGAAATTGAATCTTTGGGTGAATTTAGAGTCAAACTAAAAATGGGTCATGAGCTTGTTTCTTGTGGTTTGCCAACAAGGCAGTTTTGATGAGCCTGGTTCCCACGGGTGTCACACCCAAATGCTTTGCACCAAATGCAAAGTGAATATGCGGTCAGACATATGAGATGTTCAGATTCAGAGTTAATCAGAAGGTGTCCCTGTTGACACTGGATGAATCCATTTGCGCTTGAAGGTTCCTTTTTGGGGTTTTGTTCTTCTGCTTTTCATCAAGTCAAAACATTTTTTTATTGTTTCTAAAGCTGGAAGGCTGCAGCTTTCAGTTGTCATCCCTAACCCTAACCCTAACTTGTGATGTTTAATATGCATCTGTGTCCAGTCCCAGACTTTCCTGACTGGTTTTGGTCTCTGCATCAGTGTCTCAGCACATAGTGTGTGTGTGTGTGTGTGTGTGTGTGTGTTCGTGTTCGCAGCATAAATCAGGGCACATTATTACTTGAATTGTACAATAAGGCTGAATTAAGAACAGATTTGTGTCCCATTTCTGCTTTTTATATTTTAGGCTTCATTAGTATGACACGACAGCAAATCATTGCAATGTACTTGCATAAGGTAAAATATACTGTACATACGTCATGCTGTTGTCTTGTCTGTTATGGCTCACTCAGGATGTGTGTGCGTGTGCGCATGTGTACACGCACAAAGTTTAAGACATTTGAAGTTGAACTCCTGTGATTAATTTACACCCCCACTTTATGAGACTGTTTTATAACCAGTTCATGTTGAGTACCAGTGAGTCACACACACCGACACACACACACACACATATCTTGTTACGAAACTTTGAACACCCTCCTGGCATGTTAAAACCATCCCTTTAAACTCCTGTAAGCGAATTAATAAAACAAAGTCTGGCTTGTAGATAGTGTGTGTGTCTGAGTCTTGTCCATGTGACATTCCTTAATATGGAAATAATAGAAAAACGTCACAGAATTTATGTGGGATTCTTCAATCTAGTCTTACAGATTTTTATATGTAAAAGAAAGAAATAATCTTCGTAGCAATATTAATATTATTTAAAATAAAAGAATTAGACTTAGACATTTTCTATACCTCCTTCATCTTCAAAAATAATATTTCCTTAGTATAAAATATATAGATAAATAAAGTTTAAATATACACTGACATAGGTAAATAAGTCTACTTTTTACTTTTGTATTTTCACTCAGGGATTCTTAACTGTTTTCAACCATTACCGTTTCAGTGAATCGTAGGCCAGCTAACAAACATCAATTATATCAATGTTTTTGGTTGCAGATTTTATGCTCTGCTACTGTTTAAATTTTTAAGGTAATATGAGGAGATGTAGGGATATTTGTCACACAGTTTCTTGATAATGAAAGAGAGCAATCTTCACATCATAGTGAATGAGGTGCAGCCTCATATTCCAGATATCCATGTATACTTGTGTTTGAAATGAGTTACCCATAGGAATCATGTCCTACAGAAACAGCACATGATTCTTGTTTTAGCCCACTGAGCAGCCAATATGCTTCTGCTCTGGTAGAGCTTAATTTCCTTCAAATGCGCTGCAGTAGTCAGAAAGAAACAACAGGTTTAAGGTCCTGGAATCTGCTGACAAAGCCAAATGCTAAATTGAGTCTATTTCTGTCTTTCTAACTCCTGC
Source organism: Microctenopoma steveboyesi (assembly GCA_032359275.1). Classification (NCBI taxonomy): domain Eukaryota; kingdom Metazoa; phylum Chordata; class Actinopteri; order Anabantiformes; family Anabantidae; genus Microctenopoma; species Microctenopoma steveboyesi. The sequence continues at coordinate 20,437,966 of JAUMHF010000021.1, read as the reverse complement.
AGAGTGTAATACTTTGAAAGTTATGATACTGTGAGCTGAGAACAGTTCTTTTTACTGCTCAGGATGTCTGCCAGTCTGCTGCTGACCTGCTTTTTTTAAACATGGACTACAGCTTCACTGAAATTCTTGTTGAGAAGTGGTTGAAGTTGCTTTGTAGAAAAAGTGGAGTTGCAGTAAGATAAACGTTAGTTCCCCTACCAAGCTTGTGTTAAGGTGAGTTTCCAAGTTAAGGAATTGTTTGTTATGTAGCCCTTCATTTATTGCTGAACACCAGATTATAACGTATACAGTGTGACCCTTCAGAAGCAGCTGAGTCGAGACTCACAGAACCTTCAATAATCTTCATGGGGTGACTTTTAATTTCCCCCCAGCAATCAATTTGACGAGGTGTCATACTTTTCAAAGAGGGAAAACTTCACTGCGGGATCAAACTGCCTGTACGGATCGTCACGGGTCAGTGATTAGGAAGCATGTCCTAAAACCCCAGCAGAGTTTTCATTATAGCTACCTGGTGCTCACAACCCGTGTGTGTGTGTCAGAGAACAACTGAAGAAAAACTGTGTGTATTAAAGTGTTTTCATTTTGTGTGTGAGAAGTGTCCATGGTGTGTATGTGTGTGTGTGTGTGTGTGTGTGTGTGTGTGTGTGAGAGAGAGACCTCCCCTCCAGAAGAGAAGATGAGCTTATTATGAAGAGGCACGGAACTGAGATTAAAGAGAAGCAATGAGAACAAGTAGAGGGACGGAGGGACAAAAAAGAAGGAGAGATAGGAGAGAAAGATGGATGAAGAGGAGGAGAGAGATGTTGAGAGTAACAGTAAGTGGTTTGGAAGAGGGGAGGACAGGGACATGGATTAGGGTCAAGGATACAGGTGAAGTGCGAGGGATGGATGGGTAGCTCAAGAGAGGATGCAGGAAGGGATAGAGTCACAGAAAGAGAGGAGTGGAGATAAACTGAATAAAGATGGAAGGAGAACATGTGATATGAAAGTAATCCAAGGAAGAGGGAGGGAAAGAAGAGAAGTGAGAGGAAGGAGTGAGATGCTGATTGATTGGAGAAGTTAGCTGCAGGGGCTGTTATGGAAAGACACACATTTTGTCAGAGTGAGTGCACTAAGTGACAGACTTAAAGTGCGTGAGGGAGATAATGAAGCGTAGAACTGCAGAGAAACAAAAAAAAGCATCACGCTGAGTCTTCTCTAAAAAATGTTGCTTCATTTCTTTTTGCCCCCCTTTTTTCTGGAAGCACTGGCTGTGAGTTTTGAAGGTTTATTTAAGAGGCTGGTGAGATGGGATGAGTGGGCTGGGGGTGCCTAGAGAGAGAGAGGCAGTGAGAGGAGGGGGAAGTAAATCTGCTGCCTCTCCCGTTCGCCCTCTCCTCTCGTTTCCCTCAGTGTCTCACTTCTCTCCTCGCTTTGTTCACTGGATTTTCCATGAGCTGAAGAAGAGAGAGGTAAGACAAGGACAGAAGACGAGAAAGAGAAGGGCTAAGGTGTTTGCAAGACTAAACCTGAGAAATTAGCTGCTGCACTGTAAAGAGGGAGGAACATTGGAGGTAAAGGAGAGACCAAATCAAAAAAAGATTCAAGGGGGAGGAGGAAGAGGAAATTCACTGTGCTGGCAATGCGAGAGACGAGACGGACAAGAAACAAGTGTGTATAGAGAGTTGAAAGTTATCAGGACTTAAATAAAAAGAGAGATAAAAACCCAGGGGAGGTCAAAAAAGGAAGAAAAGACGAGGAGAGGAAAGAGAAACAGATACAGAGATCCCATCTGTGGCTGAAAGGCGAACCCTGGTCCCCCGAGATGGACAAAGTGGAGCGGGTGATGAAGATGGTGAAGAGGATGTCACCGAGGAAGAAAAGGAGAGAAGGAGGAGGAGTACGAGGGGGAGGACCGGGTGAGCTGGAGAGCCCGGACACCCTGTGTGACGAACTCTGCCGCTTCAGCCTCTGCATCAGTGGTGAGAGGTCGCGCTGCCACGTGCGTGTGTGTGTGTGTGTGTGTGTGTCAGTGTTAGCGAAAGCAGTGGATGTGTATATCTATCTATCTATCTAGCCACATATGTTCTCTACATGTGACTTCTAACTCTCACATAAGCTCAAAGGGTCAAATGTGAAGAAAACTGTCTAGATTGACAGTGTTGGAACTTGGGAGCACCGTGGCATCTTTAACCCTGCAGAAAGTCAAGGCAGGTTGTTAACCACCTTCAAAGCCTACCATACAAAATATTATTTTTAGTAACATTATTCCAGAAGAGCGGGGACATGGGATGAGAGCAACTCTCGATTGTGTAAATGTTTTATTTGAATCAGTGTGAAGGTCCCTGTTAGGCAAAGAGGTACAACGTCGTTTTCTTTGTAAGTTATGAAATAAATCCCTTGTTCCAGGGATGTGGTGCGCTGACGATAACTGCCTATAGTTGCGACACTTTCTTTTGTTAACTCGTCATTTCTATTCGATTTCTAGGTGGTTTTAAAAGTCACACTTGCACCGACAGGTAGTTTATGTAACATCCGTGTCTATGAGCCTGAGACTGCTCAGACTCTTTCAGCTTCCTGTTAAAACAGTTTGGCTCTTAGTTTCCTTTGACACTGTTTAGTTGTCTGTTTTCCAGTGTTTGCCACATTGCTGTTCAGTGGACTTAATTAGCTAGTGCTAGCATTTAATTAGCTCTGAGCTGGTTAGTGTGGATGATAGACTTTGTTAGGCTCCTCATGTTCTTCAAAGACTTTGGAAAGTGTTTCAGAGAGTTCAGAATTTTTTTAGGTTTATTATTTTTTTCAGAGCGAGGGAGTGGTAAAAAATGTACAGAGCAAAAGTACACAGCAGTAAATATAAATGTACAAGTGTGCCTATTTTTCTCTCTCCGTCCTTTATATCCTTTCATCAAACAATCTTTCTAATCACTCAGCAGAAACTGCAGAAGCCACACATCAAACGGCATCAAACAACCATCAGAGAACCAAACAACTCTGCAGGAGAGGAAAGGTCACTTTGAAAACAAGAGGGAACACAAGCATATCAAGGCAAACATCCCTTTATCCCCCCAAAGCAGCATGCTGAATGATGCTGCTTCTTCTCACATGACATATGCCTTTTGGTGTGAAATGGTTAGTATGCCTCACATGAAAGCAGACAGATGGTGAAAGTAATGGATTACTGAGTCATCGAGTCACGAGGCTGGTGGTTGGCTTGTCTAAATCTACCTTTTTCAGACTAGCTGTAATGAAGAGAGTGGTCCTCAGTCCATGCTGTGTGCAGGTTTTTGTGGAAGCTGGAGCCTGAGGACAATGAAAAAACACACAAAAACTGCTGCTTCCTTTCCATCAGCTGTCTAGTAAGATATGTCACAGGATGTCACACTGGCCAAGGAGTTATTCCATGTCCATATGTGAATGGCTCCATGTACTGTCAGCAAATAGTGCACCTGAACATTGTATCCTAATGTTGTCCATGTTTTTGAGGCATTTCCACCCTGGAAAATATGACAGCTTGAAAAGGGTGAACCTTTAATTCCTGGTATATTGCCACAAGGCTTTGGGCAATATGTGCTGTAAACCTGTAATATCTGTCAGCTCGTCTATGTCTTCCTTGTTAACCTGCCGCTCTCACAGCAATCTCGCTCTCTAGCTAACTGCAGTAACTGCCACATGATGATAGGCACAAGACGAGGAAAACATTGAGCACTTTGTTGTTTCTGAACAATGAATGTGTGTGCGTTGATTTTAGGGATGTGTTGGATGTGGGTTAAAAGGATCGAGTGAAATGCAGGAAATGGTGGGATGCTGGAAAATATATACCTTTGCCTTGAGACTTGGCTGCACCTTTATATCTGTGTCTGAGCCATTTTCTTGTAAAAATGGCTCTGCACTACAGGTGAATGACAGTCAAACTACCAGCTGTTATCCAGAGCCAAATTTGAATAAGCATAGCAGAGGTGGCCTGCAGCTATAATTCAGGTTTACCTCTGGCAAATGTCTTGAAAGCCCGGGTGAGGCGCAGGTAAAAGGCAAATAGCCGCCCACACGCTGCTATGGGCATGAAAAACATGACATGTAGGGAAGCATTATTTTAACTAGCTCCAAACCGTTGAGCTGAAACCAAAATCTGAAAAAAATGGTTTATGTACAGCCAATAAATGTTCATGATCCAGTGTGTGTAAGGGGTTTACTTAAAACAGGTGTCTTGGATGTAGCACTGCATCAAAACTAAAAGATGTAGCAGATTTAAAATGTCATTACTGGTGTCCGTACAACCAAAACTGGATTATTGCCTAGGATTTGCATAGGTGGATGTGGTGTAAAAAACCATGATTTAATTTTTTTAAATTTAGTTCAAAGTTCTTTTTGAAAATGATCAGACAGAGAGACAAAAATCAAAGTGTAAAAATGTTTGTTGCAACCGTGACAGCAACCGTGTGAGCTGCAGATCTAGATCTATCCCTAAAATGTCTTTGTCTAAACTCTCCTTTTATTCCCTCCTGGGGACCACACCTAAGGGCCAACATGCAGTGTCAGCCCTTTTAAATAATTTCAGCACCTTCAGCAATATACCTTTAGAACTACCTACTTGTACATCCCCAGTTTCACCCCAATGTACAGTTGGGTTTCAGATTAGCCCTCTATCTACTGTCTGCCATAATTATATGCTTTAGTTTACTTTACTTGGCAGATGCTTTTATCCAAACAACTTACAAGAAAAAGACACCAGCAATTGCCAATTAGTTTTCATAAAAACTGAGATACTACAACAAAGCACTCTGATTCATTCATTTCATTTCATTCGCAGATCTGAGAGAGCGTTTAGGACTGTAACTTACCAGTAGTGAGTTAAAGTAAGATGGAGCAGATTCATTGAGAGTCCTGTAGGCAAGTATCAAGGAATTAAACTCGATGCGAGCGGCTACTGGAAGCCAGTAAAGAGAGGTGAGAAGAGGTGTGACATGGATGTATTTTGGCTGGTTAAAAAAGGGGCGGGCCACCGCATCTTGGACCATCTGGAGGGGTTTGATGGTAACTGCAGAAGCTCCAGCCAGAAGAGAGTTGCAATAGTCAAGTTTAGTGATGACCATTGCCTTGTTGTGAAGAGCAAATCTACAGAACCTGTAGGTCGCAGTAACATGCTCATTCAGGCTCAGCTTGTCATCTATCCAAACTCCAAGGCCTCTGGCCGATGTTGTAGGTGTTATTTTAAGTGAGCCGATTTGGATTGAGATATTTTGCTGAGGTGAGTTGCTGCCTGAGAAGATAAAGATCTCAGTTTTTGATCAATTCAATTGGAGGTGTCGTTCAGACATGAAAATGTCTGCGAGACAGGTTGAGATTTGTGGTGACACAGTGGTATCCTCTGGTTGGGAGGACAAATAAAGCTGAGTGTCATCAGCATAGGAGTGATATGAAAAGCCATTGGATTGGATGATGTTACCAAGAGAACGAGTATAATGCGAAGAGAAGAGGCCCAGGTACAGAGCCCCGTGGGACCCCTGTGGTTACCTTAGAAAGTGGGGAGTGTCTCACTTCCACACGATACTCGGAAGGACCTATCCTGAAGCTAGGAGTGCAGTGCACCTATGCATTCAGCTTTGATTATGCACTAAACATGAAAAAGGCGCTTTGTTTATCCATTTCACATTCATTGTATGCACATGCTTTTCTGAAACCTAAATAAAGAACAGTCCACATAAGTCCACAAGTGCTAATTGTCTTTTTCTGATTGTGCCTCATGCACTGAAATGATCAGCTCCATTGTCAGACTCTAGCAAACAACTGTTCATTCAAACTAGATGTGTGATCAGACTGTGAAATTACCTCAGCCTCCACGCAAATCATGCTCAAACAAATCGCTGCCTAAATCGTTTTCATATCAAATTTGTCACAATTCTAACCTAGAGAATTATATTTGGTCTAAAGCCTCATACCCTGATGCATTCGACATGTGTAAGTTATTTTAATTTTTCTGAACACTGAAACTGAAATGTAATAAGACGAGTTGTTTGTTTTACTTCTTTCCCATAACCTTTGTGCGTTGTTTCTAAAAGCAGGCTGGTAAAAATATCTTTCAGAAACAGCAGGGCCCAACTTACACTGACAATGCAAAATAATTATTAACCACAAGACAGGTGTCTTTAAATATTTGGCTTTTGCTGGTGTGTTTTCCTGCTCTAACAATCACATTTGGAGCCAGTAACCATTATTTGGGAGTCAATATTCATTCCAACCATCTTATCATTTGTTAAAAATAATGAGCCTGGCAGGTGAGTTAGCGGATGTATTTGCTATCGATGCCAACATGCAGAAAATAAATTAGTTCCTCGGCTTGTTTACAACAACTGAAGTGGCTGAAAGGTCTGTTAACTGGAAAAATAAGTGGCTTCACATTAAAAGTGCCATAGAACGGGTTGGGGGATGGGTGCTTGTAAATTAGCCCGTGGAAAACACCCCACAAAGGCTGGAGAGGCTCCCACACTCATCCTCAACTAGCTGGATGGCTACATTAGCATCAAAAGTGCAGCAGAGAGCGAAGGTAATTGAATATGCCACTTAAAAAACAGATCACAGCAAACGAGTAAGGAGCCAAACAGGTCAGGTAATGAAATGTGACATTAGAAACCTCCTGCAAATGGGTAAATAACATTAAGCTGATTGCCAGTACAACATCTCTGACTACTGAGGCATACGAGGGCTTTCTTTTTAACGTCTATGTGTCTTGTATCAGTTCTTATCCTAGTGTTTCTGGCTTATAATTTCCTGCTCATAATTTTTTTAAGAGGTTGAACAATCTGTTCCCCAGAAATAAATTACATTTGAAGTCGGTCCATAATGTGGAATACACCTGTTGTTTCCTGCCATATTCTTAGCATATGTTCTCTTATGTTAGCAAACCCTCTGATGCTTTCAAACATATGTCACTTTGCCACTGCTGTTTGAGTTGCATCTTACCTAGAAAATGTAGAACCATGGAGGCTTTGCACAGCTGGCACCTGGGCCTATGTACCTAAATTGCAGGATCATGTAATGTGTGTGTATATAAATATATAAACAACACTATATCAGCCAAAAAAAACACAGGTACACTGCAGTATATTTAATATTCTCATACCACAGAGTAATGTGATATTAAAAAGCCACTTAACTTTAGAACAGAAAGGGGGAAAAAAGAAATAAAGTTGACATGATTTCAAAATCATGAAAACACAAAACAAAGCAGTTGACTCTGAAAGACTTAAAGACTTTGAGAGTAGCAGAGCGTGAAGTGAGTTCTCATCTCTATGTTTAGCTGTAACGTTTAGCACACACATGAATGTCTAGACCTTATGGGAAATTGATAATGAAATTTTATGACACTCAACCATTACTCAGAAATCAGCATTATTTATATTAACACATATAGCAAGCATTGACATGCAGTGAAGTTCATGACAGGCAAGGCCCCAACCAAAAAATACTTTAATAGGCAAAAGCACAGTTCACCTTTCTCAGATCTGAGTTGGTCTTCCTGTTGTTTTTGAAAACCCATCCTTTATATTTAAAAATCCTTTATGTCTGAGACGTAATCCTCTATTTTGTCAGAACAAATTTTACTGTTGTTGAGTTTACTGATACAGACGCATTCAGTGACACGTTGTCTGTAGTGCTCAGCACTGCCCCCTATCTGTGCAGCACAGTACTTTCTGCTTCACCCTGTCTATTATGACCGGTCAGAAAAACGTAATATGTCATCATTCTCATCCTTCTGCTACGTATTTGACCAGGTTTTGCGTAAAATACAAATAGTTTTTCATTGTTAGTATTTGAGTTGTCATGATGACGGGTGAGGCACTGCCTCCCACGACTACACAACATAACGGGCTGCATTCATCATAAGGGTTTTCAGAGGTTCGAGGTTCACTACAGTTCAGTGAAGCTTCTTTTGTCCTTCCATCTATCTGCCTGACCACCTTTCCTGTTAAAGGAAGCCCAACCTGAATCAGGCTCAGGGTGGGTGTCCATCCGCCTCGACTGGTGGCAGTGAGTGAAAAGAGGATAAACTAAATAAGAGCAACAATAAGTAGCAGACACTTGCGGGTTAGTGGGGTGAGTAGGAGAATTCTGGAAAGCTACACCTTCAAAGGCAGGGATACCTACAGCAAGGTGAAGAAAGGAAGAAGCACAACTGCAAACGGAGAGGAACATCTTGCATCAAGTATCTCCAAAGTATCTTGCATCTCCAAACCTGAAGCCGTTTCCTCTGGAGAGGTTCTTGACTGAATTATTTCCTGTATGACTCACAGTCTCTCACATCATTGTGGAGGAATTTTGGCCCATTCTTCTTTACAACATGAACTGCAATGTTGTGTAGGGAAGCATATTTATTTAACTGTTGGTTTGAAGAATTAGTTGTGTTAGTTGTCTCCCCCTGACGTTTCCACGGGCTGTGTGAACACTGTCTGTGCTTTGAAAAGGGAAAAAAAGGGACTCTCTAAAGTGTAGACATCCATTGCACATGTCTAAACAATCTGCACTGAACAAGAAACTGGCATTACTGAGACCAGGATGATGCAAACATACTCAAGTGTATTTTTATAGTGACCCATTTTGGCCTCAGGGATCAACAGCGCTTATCATATCTTCTCCCTTATCACATTGGCTACATGTTTAACTAGAATGATAAAGATGTTATCATGTGTTGTAACAGTGGCTACAAGTAAGATGCTTCTGTGTAAAAATGTATATTTACATGCTAACTCGTAACTGTATAGATTGTCTTTTGCATGTTTGATCTCTGTCATGTGTGAAATTCTAAATGATTTAAGGAGCATTTCTCCATTATAATTATACTGTTTAATATTGATAGCATAATTTAATCGTGACCAACATTCCGCTGTTAGTCAGTCAATGAGTGTCTGTCAGCCTAGTTTTTGCAAAGGAGTCCTGCACCATTGGATCTGATTAGACTGCTGGTAGTAATCTGAATATCTGCCTGACTCCTCAGAAAGAGAGTCCAGCTTTAGAAATCAGAGCACTAGAAGAGAGCCCAGTGCCATTTATAAATGTCTTTTATACATACTTATAGTTTCAATTAGATGTATATGAGATGTATATGGGCGGCATGATAGCTCAATGGGTAGAGCAGTCGTCTTCAAACCCAAGGGTGCAGAGTTCGATTCCCAGTCCCACCAGGTTACATGCCGAGGTGTCCTTGGACAAGACACCGATACCCTGTAGCGCTGACACAGGTCTAGCAGCTGTCCAAACAACAATTTCCCCAAGGGGATCAATAAAGTATTCATTATTATGATATAAACCATCTGTGAGGAGCAGTAGTGTTGTGAAAATAGTGAGCAAATGCTGCCAACTGTTGTTTATGGTTTGTATATCTTTTCTCTTTTTGAATGATGAATGCAGACTACAATCACCTGCTGGTAAAGAGAGCTATTTCTTAGTGCCAGTTTTTGGCCCAGTCTAAATGGCTCTTGTTCTTTGATGTCAGCTTGGTGTGTCTTTAAATCTCAGTAGAATTTAATGCTAGAAAAATAACTAGAATACCCCTGCATTGCCTGACGTGGATAAGCATAACTCTTTATAAATCCTCAAGTGGGACAGTTTTGAAATTAAATTACCTGTAAGAGTAAGAATAGGCTATTATTTTTGTCCCTTAAAATTGATGAGCTAATAGAGTTAAAAACAGGGACGCTGCAGGTGCCACAGTTAAGTGCAGGTTTTCATATTGTTACAACATTTACATCTGTGCATTTTGTAGAATGACACACAGCAGTAACTGCTAGTCTGTTCATGTTTTCTCACCTTATCAGGAAAATGTAATAATTAATTGGAGAGGGTCCCAGTGCTCATGCACAAGTTATAGTGTAGGTCAATGGTAAAAACTTCAGATTCAGATTCAGATTCAGATTCAGATTTTATTTGTCACGTGCACAATCATACACAGTACAATATGCAGTGAAATGCTTGTACGACAGACAGCGACCTCTGGAATGTAAAGGAATATAAAGAAATAAAGAAATATAAAGAAAAGAAATATAAAGAAAGTTATTTTTGCCCAAAGAAACAGGAAATACGTCACATGACTGCGGTAAAAGACATAAAAGCTTTTAAAACTACACTAGAATGCAGCTTATGCAGAGTACTCATGGTCTGTATAATATATAGATTTATTTAAATTTTAATGTTTTTCTAAAACTATTTTATGTGATTTCTGTCTTCTTCCTCTTCATGTGAAACTTGCGGGGTGGCGCCCCCAGCATCCTCTACTGACGGGCCCCCACTGGCCTTCATGAATCTTTAAATCAACTTGTAAAGGTGCACTCTACTTTTTTATTAAAGTTAGTTTCACTACACAAAAATTACAAAACTTTGTGATGAGATCAGTGCAAGTGATGGGTAACAAAATTAACAGTGCAAAAATGCATGAGGCAAGTTTTAGGTAAAGCTGCGATGTGGCTTCAGTAGTCTTCAGAGTTAGATACTTCAAATGGGTACCAACCAAAGTTACTGGCTTTTGAGTATCAAGTCTTTGCTTTATGTTACTTTCTCTCCAACCGAACTCTGCAGAAAAACATTGTGGATGCACATGAGGGAATTTCACACTAAAAAAATGTGACTTTGAAAGATACCCTTTTGATTTCTCTGACTCATAGTGCTGCTGCTCCATATTCCTTCAGTTGAACTGTAGAAGTTATTTTTGCACAGAGCAAAGAGTTTGTCTTCCATCACTAAGTGATAACACTTTGCGAAGGATTTCTTTTTGGCCATTGTGTGGACAAAGTAGAAGGACATGTCCGTATTAATTAAAGATAAAGATGAAGCGAGCTTATCATTTAAATCTGGAATCTCTGGTAACTCTAACCCAGTAGTGATGCATTATGTTTTGTAGATTTCATAAATGTCTCTGAGGTTTTAAATTAGGAAAAGCCTTCTGGTATTCAACCCTGGATATCAGATGTTATGACTGGTGTGCCTGTGCCTCATGAGACACATTTAGCAGCTAAATTTAGGTGTTAAATCCTCCTTTTCTTTTTCTCTCTCATCTCTTCGCCCCCAGCCCTGCTTCTATCGCATTCCTTTGGTCTCCCTCGCCTCTCTCCATTTCTCCCTTTGCTCTCTCTGCCACCCTCTCCCTCTTATAATTTACCCCTAATTTTTCTCTCTCAGGCTGATACTATAGCAGTGTGTAGGTGGGTGCTTCATTCCTTCCGCTCTCTTCTCCTTCTAGAATGAGAACCTTTTATCCTTTATTTACCATTTATTTTTGCTCATGCCTTGCTTCTTGATGTGTATTAAACAAAATAGCTTTTGTTGATTGATTAAGGAAACTGTATTGAAAACAAAGTCTTATAAGTCCTCTAATTTAAAAAAATTAGATTGTGTTTTTTGTTAACTTAGAAATGTTGTTGATAATTAACTTTAAAAGACAAATTGCACGTATGTTCATATTGAGCATATCAAAATGTTTACATTTTTTTCTGACTAAATATTAAATCTCCAATGCCTGTACCACATCCAAGTTTTGGGACTGCAGCTTTAGTAAAAGATTTTATGGATTGATTAAGGTTTAGTTCAGAATTTACTTAAGGTAGGCGAAAGAGTGGTGACTTACATACACATAGGGAAAGAAATATGTATTCATATACACTAACCAGAGTAGTTCTTGTTGTCTTAACCTAACAGCAGACAGGACTCAAACTCGTCACTGTCACTAGTGATGGTGTAAAGAATTTTGTCATGATTATAGTTTGGTTTTGTATCCATGTATTCTAATACCAGTTACCATGATGAATACAAGGGGAGACAATGGGGCTCAGTCATGGGGAACCAAGGCGCATGGGCGCAGGTTCAATGTAAGTGGACTCAGGCCAACTATATTCGGCCAACCTCCTGTGGGACATTCGAGGCGAAACCCTTTGAGAGAAATTTCCCTCCAGTATTAAGAATTCAGGAGCGAATCTGGCCCCAACACCAGGGGAGATAAATTCCAGCAGGGAGTGGGGAGGGCATCCATCAGGAGTCTGTCAGGGAGTCCGTCATACTCAACCTGAGTTAGAGACTGATGGGTTTGTCACAAATTTCTAATGTTACAGGAAAGATGTGCACAACCAAGATGGAGGATACAGAGAGAAGAACTTCAACCACCTTTCTATGCAAGTTATGAGGTTTCTACTCCATTCCGCTCTCACACAGTCCAATATCAAGGGTACCTAACACAACCCGCAAACGTCTCATTGTGTCAGCAACGTTATATGATCAACATTACCACTGGCTGTTTTTAATTTCTGAATGTTGAGTTCAGTGTCTCCTTTGATGAACTCTTGGAATAAAAGCCTGCGTCAGATGAAATGGCCACTTGTCTCGATGGCTACTTGATGTGGCTGATACCCCCTCCGGAGGCTGAGTCAAGATTGTCTGCAGCTCATGGGGAGAAATAGCTGCTATCTGTCTATAACAACTCCAGTCAACTCAGCAGGATCTGACAACAAAATTGGCAATTTGCTTCCACTCTGAAAGTCTGGGTCAAGAGGTCGATTGGCTGGCGGGCAGCCGTGATAGAATTAAGATAACCCAGCCATGCATCACTGCCCAGTGGGCAGGAATTCACAACCAGACTACACCTGTAACCGTCATACGCCTGAAAACAGAACTAGGTCTGTGGCCTGTAATTCATATCAACCTTTTGAATTTTTTTAAAAGGACATTTAATCAGAGAACACATTATTTATCATGGACACTTTGGGAGATTTAAGATCTGCCATCTGCTTTCGTTAACACAGTCTGACCTCTCTCGTTTCATCTGTCAGCAAAACTGGCAAGTTAATTCTAGTCTCAAGCATCTGAGTGAAGAGGTCGTTTCATTTCACCCTCTGTCTAGGAGCTGTTGCAGCTGAGCCTTCAGCTGCCTGCCAAAGTAACTGAGAGGGAAATGCTTGTGTAGATTAGCATTGCAAACTTCCTGATGGCTACTCAATTCTGTCCCCGTTTCAGAAGCTGCATGCGCAAAAGTACTTTCTTTGAAGATGCAGTTTATGCATGATGTGATAGTTACAGTACCCTCACGGTACTTTATTGGTGCTTGACAGGATTATGCATAAGAGGCTCATTGGGTAAAAGTTACCACTAATCATATTTTTAAATCCAGTTGATTCAGGTTCAATGCAAACCTCACTGTAAGTTATACAACATTCAGTCCACCCAAGTTCTTTCCACATATGTTCTACCCTTTGCTGTCTCACCTTCAAACCCCGTGCCCTTTTTACTTGTGACACTCTCACACCATCATTTATCTGGGCTGCACCGCAGCAGGGCAGATGGTTTTCAGCTGTGACTCCCAGTCTTCATGTGAAAAACGACTTCAAAATGTAGAAGGGGAAAGTGTACCTTTAGTCCTTAAGGACTAAGCAGTTATCCAAAGTGTTTAATTCCTCTTACTGTAAATAAAGACAATTCTCTTACAGTGTGCCCCTAATCACCTAAATATCCCCCTATCTCTCCTCACCCAGTGTGAGTTCCCCAGCTCCTCTCTCCACCAGTTGTCAGTCATCTTGACAAGCTGTCCATTCTATAGCAGGAGCTACCTGCCACCTGGAAAGGTTGACAAGTTAGACATTTCAGGAACTGATGCTGTACCACACATCCCGTTAATTATTACTCAGATGTCAAGCTAGTTTAATGTTGTAACAATAAATGTCTTTACTTTACTTTACTTTAATACTTTAGCTGTGTCAGGCTAGACAAACAGTGCTGAATGAAACAAAGACACTGGAGAGATGAAAATATTTTACAAATGACAAAATGACAGAGCATATATAGCTCTGGAAAGAATTAGGAGACATGAAAGCTGCCAGTCAAAACCTTAGGAATGTGTTAACTTTTTGAATTTAATAATAAATGCTCTAAATGACAATATTTGTACTTGTAATTTGGAAGTTATGTTGTCAGTTCTTTCTAGAATACACCGTCCCCTCTGTTAAGGACCCGCCCTGTCCTGACATGTAAATAAGGGCAGTTTTCATACAGTACAGAGATATACACTCCAAAAACTCTACACATGCAGAAAGCCCTTCCATGGTGGAAAGTGTTTAATGACAGAGAAAGAGATCAGCAGGATAGCAGAGGAGACGGGAAGCACTGGAATCGGGAACATCTGCTTTCTGTTCAAACCTTGATCTACTGGGGGGAAAGAACAGCATGAAAGAGTTGCTACGATTGGTTAGGAAAGAGAAAATGAAATAATAGAAAAAAATCCCCCCTTCCTCGTCTCTCTTGCTGTTTCTTACTCCTTGATGCTATTTGGAGCACGATATACATCTAGTGTTTTTTGGAGTCCTTATATCTGCTTGTGCTGTCATTGGCGAGATTCTTGTGCTTCAGCATTCATACTGTCATGATTGTTGGATTTTCTTTTCAATTCTTAAAGTTGCAGTACCACTGCATGTTTTGTTGTGGGGACTAGCAACAAATTAGGAAACTTGTGAAAATGTGTTTAGCAGGAGCTAAGCTAAGCTATGCAGTGAGTCAGCAAAGAAGGTAGATTTCAACATTGGCACTCCTGAACAACCTTTGACCCGGTGATGCGATTGATAGTCTGTGTGTTTAGTTTGGGATTTTGGATTGAAGAAAAAAGTTATTTTTTGAGTTAAGAAATATATTAGGTATGTCAAATGTTTGGACAGCAGCTTATGCGAGACGTTGGTTTCAAAAACCACACTAAATAATACACAAAAAGGTGGGTACAGTGACTGTAGGAGGTTTTATCGTCAGACACATCCCTTCGTGTGTCATTGTGCCTGTCCATCAGACACAAACCCACATTCTTGATCATACAGCACAGTCTCTTTTTGTCTCCGGGCTGTGTGAATAAAATGCCAGTCTATGGAGGTTACCCTGTTTCTTCTTCTTTCTGTGTATTAGAGCCACAATTATGATATTCAGATATTATAATTCTGAAATAATATCCAATATTTTTCTCTGTCCTAGTTTCAGTAGTTATGAATTACAAGCACTGATTTTGAACAATGGCGTTCCTATGAACTGATAATGTATCCAGTCACCTGAGCCAATTTATGTTGCAAATCTACTCACAATGAAAGAAAGAACTAAAATGTTGACTAATACACATCATATATCATATATATCTGTTTCCTCTTATTGCCAACAGTAAAACCATCATGTGTTTCCTCCAACACAAACACTGTTTCACTATTGGAAAAGTGATTGCAAGTATTCCTACTGACTCACCTAAATCTCTACTGCTAAGATGTTCTGGTAAAAAAATCTATTATGTTTACATAAGGTATGTATTACAATAACTAACGAAACAATTATTATTAAAATCTACAACTACTTCTTTTTATGTAGGAACATATTTCATCTGAAGAACAAAACAATTCACACTCACATAAAGTTGAATGCAAAGAGTGTGTGTGTGTGTGTGTATGGGAGGGGGAAGTCAGGAGAAAAACATTTGTCCTTCCCTCTGTTCATTTATTTTCTCCATCAAGGAGATTATTTGAATGGAGAGTATGGAGTGTGGATGTGTGCTGTCAAATTTAGGGAAATTGCCCTCTGGCAGTTCCTCTCATATAGAAGCCTGCTGTTATAGATTGTGTGTCCACTGGGAGTCTCTCTTTCACAGCACTGATTTATTATTATTATATTTATAGTTTGTGAAGAAAGGGCACGTCGTTGCAGTGACTGGTAGAAGCTGCTAACACTCCATTATGTGGTAAAACAGCCAACATCTTAATGTTAAAGTGTGGCTCCTCCTGTGCAATGTGGTGCTACAGATCATGTGTAGTAGCAGCCACAAAAAAACAATCAATGCATAATGTATTTATTACTGTTGTCTAGTGACATCACATGGCCTTCAACTATTTATACCCAATGTCTGTCAAGAGGAGGTTGTGGTGGATGGGTGGCACATCAAAGCACAGGGCTTTGTCTCTAAATAAGCTTCTGTCTGTGTTGTATGATTTAAAACGTCTCTATAAGTCACTAACACAATGACATATTGCACAGCTCTGCTATATGTATAAACACATAGACAATAACTTAAACTAGAATAAATTTAGACACTTACACTGGGGATGGCTCCATTTCCTCTCTAAGTGTCTGTGCATAGCTCTGCTTAGAGGAAGACTGTTTGGGAAGTTAAAACAGAACTGATGCTGGTGTTATTCTCGATAGGCTGTTCTGGGATCAACACAACAGCTATAGACTTCTTTATGGGCCTAGGGGGTGCTGTGGTTTGTTGTTGCACTGTGGGACTGAAGCAGCAGCGGGTGCTGTTGCTTTCGGTTGCATCAGATGTTTAAACAGAAAAGAAATGTTTAGAGAAAAGATGAGGAAAGAAAAGAAAGAAAATGGCAAAGTTAAGGGTGAGTATGAAACAGGAAATAAAGGTAAGGAAAGAGGATGGTGGAAAAACGGTGACAGAACAGTGAAGCAGAGGAACAAGCTGGAAAACCAGTAGTAGTAAAAAGGGATAAAATGAAGATAAAAAGGAGAGAAAACAAAATTAAAGGAAACACTAAACAGAGAGCTGATGAACAAAGGGATAAGAAGGACATAGAGGAAGAGGAGAGAATGAAGCGTGGAGGAGAGGTCAGACATTTAGATGACAGTGAAGAGAGGTAAAGTAGCAAGAGGACAGAATTGATTGAAAGAGAGAAAGATAATGGAGGACAAAGAGAAATAAATCAATTTGCTGCCTAGAGGAGAGAAAAGAAAGACAGCTGACATGGTACTTGGGGACAATTTCTGAATATCTTTAGAAAAGATATCTGAAGTATTACTTGATTTATTCAAGGCTGTCATCTGTTTCCAAGTTTACATGTTAGCTTACTAATATTTGCTGCCTACTATCTGTGTTCTAGTCACGTTGTTTCAATATTTGTGCACCACTGTGACTCATGAATGAGCTTGTGCAGTGTTTGTCCATCTCTGCTTGCTGTGGCTATATATTTAGACTATCTTGAAGATAATAGCATCTTTGAAATTGACATGGGAATGTCATTCGGATTGAATAAGTATAATGGGATGGAAACGAAGACGGGGAAATTAGTCAGAACTGAGAGAAACATACTTCCAGATGCCAACATAGCAGACATTTAGGACAGCTACAAGTACTTTTGATTTCTGCTGGCAAATGAGAACCATGAACAGGCCACAAGGAAAGCAGCAACAGCCAATACCAACAGGCAAGTCCTGGAAAGTCAGCTGAATTGGAAAAACAATATCTGAGCAATCAATATCTACACCTTACAAGACATCAGATACTCCACTGGGATAATAAGCTGGCTAACGGAGGAGATAAAAGCCACTGACATCAAGACACGGAAGCTCCTAACAACAGGAGGGTTTCATCCTAAATCCAGCACACTGGGACTGAACATTAAGCCAAAAGAAATAGGTCAAGAACTAGTGAGCATCAAAGCCACAATACAGGATGAAACAACGAAGATCCGCGAATACATCAGGAAAAGGGCCCCTACTGATGACATGCTGGGTTAATACCTCAGGTAACTGACACCCAAGAATGAAGATGAGAAAGAACAGGAAGCATCATTGAAAGACAAACCCCTGCACATTATGTACCACAGACAGAGAGAAGATTCCAGTGTTTGGACCAAGCTGAACTGAATGCCTTACAGAGGCACTAATTGTGGCAGCACAGGAACAAGCTTTAAGTACAAGATCAATGGAGTCTGGGGTCTACCACACCAGGCAGGACCCAGGTACAGGCTGTGCAAAAATGCCCCTGAACCAATCCAGCACATAAGAGCAGGGTGAAAGATGCTAGCAGGCAGGGCCATACCAACCATGACCAAGTGGCTGGCATAGTGTACGTATACATGTATAGTGTATGGTCCAGAAGTCCTAAGGAGAAAATGGGATACACCTCTAGGGTGGTTGAGAATGATAAGGGTAAGTTCTTCTGGGACTTCCAGATACAGTCTAGAAAACTGGCAATGGCTAACTAACCAGATCCAGTAGTTAAGGACAAGCAGAGGAAGAAGGCCATAGATATAGATGTAGCAATCCTGAGTGATGGTAACATCAGGAAGAAGGAACATGGGAAAGGGCTGAGAGATGAGCTAGAAAAGATGTGGAAGGTAAAGGTAACAGTGGTCCCAATGATATTTGGAAAACTCTGTGGCAACGACGCCAAAACTGGAAGATGGATCCAACAGATTCCAGGAACAACATCCGCGTTCTCTGCCCAGAAGGCCTACATTATCAACAATGCTTTTGGTTGTGTTGTGGTATGCCAGCAGCTGCTGTTGTTCCCATGAACTGCAAGTCTCAAATATGTTACGCTCACTTGTGTCTAACTCCTCGTCCCTAGCGCTCGCTTACATCTGTAAACGCGTGTACGGTCAGAAAAATCCCCTGTTTAGCAGTTTGAAAAGCTATAACCAACAACAAATGGTACGGTGTCAATGATTATAGAAAATATTATTATAATATTCCTTTTTCTTTACCACTGGAGGGAGTGAGAGAGACATAGATTGTACATAGGATTTCCTCTCTCCCTTTTTCTGTCAATCATTCCTCCTGCATAACTCTGGTCCCTGCATCTTCATCAGTTAATGATTTAGTTAAGAATGTTTTGACCCTTGACTCACTGTTTGGTGACGCCCTGGAGAACGCCCTGCAGTATGACTTGTATGTTTATTAAACTTGGCAAAGTATATCAGTTTTAAGATGTTGGCACTGTTGCAGGTTAGTGAGGTTGAATTTCATTCATTTAGCTACAATCCATTTTTACTCAGCAGGTGTAAACTATGTTCTTGCTGAAGATTTTCTTACTGTATGAGCAAGTTCTGCTTGAGAAGAATGTCATGATATCTGTGGTTCTGTAGAGTTGGTGGAAATGCCAGAGTGAGGGGAGAGTAGACAAACAAAAGAGTAGCAGAAAATGCATGTGCTTCACAAAATGTACTGTATTATATAAGAACACCAGCAAACCTCCAGTTTCTTTCTAGCGTTAACTGATGTTTTTTGTTAAAAAGTGACACATTTTCACAATATCGGACATGGCTGAAAGACTTTTATTGACCTCTGTTGGAAAGGAGTAAGAACTGCAACCATGTATGCATCTAGAAAAGCAGGCCAACTGATTACACATTCAAGCAATGAATTATTTCACTTGGTGGGCAGGGTTTATTCAGCGTCAGAAACATCAAAGCCTGGCACCGGTGAGTTAATAACAGCGATAACTAATTATTGTCCGCATTCAATAAGTTTTGTAGGTGCAGAAGCGACAAAAGTTCAAAAACATAACCTTTTTATACCCAACTGTTTACAAGTGCACAGAGAATAATACAGTGTGTATCTGATGAGGTGTTTAACAAGCTCACTCCTACATCACACTAATCAGTAAATGGGATTTTTCTGGTTTACAGAAAATGCAGTTTCAGTGAAGTTTTGATGTTTGACCAACATGATAGTGTCACAGGACAAAGCTGGACTACATCCATTGTCAGTGCTCACTTTCATTGCTGAAATCTTTTTGAATTCCAAATTATGCTGTTTTCTGTTGAGATCTAAGTATGTGGCCTAGATTCAAGGCACACTCCCTCTCCTTATTCCCCTCCCTCACTCACTCACACACACACACACACACACACACACACACACACGCACACAAATGCAAACTGGACCACAGTTGCGTGTATGAGGACCCCACAAAAAACAGACACACATCATGGTAAAACAAAGGAAACACTAGGTGGGAGGAGAACCTTGAGTACACACTGTACGACCTTGTGTATGCACGTGTGTGTGTGTGTGGGTGTGTGCGAGTGAATACTAAGCATTTTACTATGGGATTAGCACTGATTTCCATTTCTGCCAAAACTGAAGAAGAGGAAGAGCAGAGAAGGAAGAAAGAAAAAAGAATATGAGGGCTGACCCTAAATCAGCTGTGTTATAAAAAGAGAAGGGAGCACAGGAGCGAGTAAACACACAAAAGAGAAGCATGGGGGGAAGTGTTTGTGTGCACCATTTCAGTGTGGTATGAGTTTACAAGTCTAAAATTACATTTTGCA
>JAUMHF010000021.1:20378721-20417525 GCA_032359275.1 Microctenopoma steveboyesi | reverse complement strand
AATTCTAATGCAGCCTGTGTCTGTGTTCGTGCGTCTTAGTTACACCCAGCACACAATGAGCACAGAGCAGAGGTAATCCGGCCACAGCCTTCGTTCTGCGAGGCCACACACCATTTGTGATTTGTGATAATGTTATGTGGGTGATCTGAACATTTTTTATTTCAACAGGCTCCTTTTAAGATTGCTCCTTAATTAAAAAAAAGCACTGTCTTCAGGTTACTGTTTAATTAGACTTACACTATGAATGCTATAGGAAAAAACAGTCACTATAATATTGGATTGTAAAATATACATGATACATGCAACTACGAGCCAAGTGCGCTTTTAAATATAGAAAGGGGAGCCTTGGCTGGTTAGCTGGCACAGTGTCTGTTAAAATTACAGCTAGAAGCCTGCCAGGATTTGACTCCTCAGCTGAGGAAATTTTTCACCCAGTAAAATCTATATTTTTACTTCCCTGGCTTGGAAAAACCATCCAGGTTGTGCTAACATAGCAGAACATGTCCAGTTTTAGTCTGAGAAACAGATTTAAAGTAATGTTGTTGTTGTTGTTGTTGTCATATGACTGGTCTCTTACGTTGGAGTAGAGGTGATTGACTTTTCAGTGGTGGCTGATGTTATTTGTGTACCCCCGCAGACATCTAGACTTTCACACTGTATTGAATTATGCGTTGTAGTGCGCAGCCATATCGGCATCTCGCTATACTCTGTGGACTGTGATTTATTAAACAAGGTTTGGGCTGTCGCTTGCTGCTCTACCCAGATGCATCGCGTTTAATGAGTAAAGCATTTCCTGTTTTTTTTAATCAGACAGGCTCTATGTCTAATTTAGTCTGCAGGTATCATGGTTAAAGTTTAATTCAAAAACTCCCAACATAGTAAGCTATTAGTGTCAAATCCCTCATCTGTATTTATCATTCTGTGCGTCGCATTTTTCCGACTGTAGGTCACATTAGCTCTCTCCCATTTTGTTCTCTGTGCAAACCCATTAATTAAACAACACATGGTGTTACAGTGGCTTGCTGCTTTGCACATCTGCACTCTGAGTGTGTTGAAGAGTGATAAAGTGTACTAGCTACGCAGCAGCGCTGTGATTAATAACTCAGCTGAACACATACACAAAAGCCTCTAATAAGTACCAGAACATGATGCAGTTGCATTGTGGATACCCTTTATAGTCTTTTACTCAAAGATGTTTCTTTAACCTCCTACTCATGGATGTTTGCTTGGAAAGTAAAACACAGTGTGATACAGTCCAGCTGTGGAGCGGATCTATAACATCTGAAACGTAAGTGAAATTCGGAGATCGTCTTCGAGTCCATGTGAGTCATGTTTGTTATAATAAAAGCGAAAAGAGGACAATCTCTTATAGGGGAGTTTGGGGGTATGTGGGTGTATCATTTTGTCTAAGAATGTTCTCACTCACACAGTCTCTGGGTCCTTGTTGGGTGGATGGTGGTTCAGAGTTATAGAGAGCTAAAGATAAAGGCTGCATTCAACCTAATGCTTGATCGACTGCTGATCTTTCATTTTTTGTCGTCCAAGTTGCAGCTAGTAACTTCACTTCTTCTAATAACTGTGTTCAGAGCTGTTCTGTACATTTTAGCTTTTGTGTTTTGAGTGACGAGTCCTTTGTTTCATGATATGTATTGATTTTCTAAAAGGAATTTCATATGATATGTGTGAAAAAGAGACATGGAGCATGGATTTAACTGGTGCTGTATATGTTTGTGCCGATTGTTCTCTGGTAACTAACAATAAAATAAACAGGCTGTAAAACAGACATACTCTACTGTATGCGTCTGCCAAGCAAAGTAAAGTAAAGTAAAGTAAAGTCCTCAAAATAGACCGTTGCTATGTGGGTGTAGGTCCATTCAGTATACACTGAAGCACTGTGCTGACACCCAGCCTCTTACTCCAAACTCTGCTTCTTCCTCACAAGACTGCTGGATTATGTAAGTTAATCTGTTTTCTGGAGGTTTTTTGACAACCACAATGAGAATAAGTCTGCATTATTCAAACAAGTTGTGTCTCATTACTCGTAACATCCCCCACAAACATTTCACTCCTCTCTCTTTTTTTGTGGTGGTTACCTGTCACCTCCTTTTTTCCGCCTCTCCCTGAGCCAGCTCTAATCTTTTCTTTTTTCATCCTCCTATTTTCTGTGGGCTGTAATCTCTGTCCCTCTTTCACCACACTGCAACTAAACTGCTTTATTCTTCATTCTACTTTCTCCATTTTCCTTTTATCTCCCCTTTTATCTTCTCTCCTAAAATCTCTTTTCCACATTTTCCATTTTCTTCTCAGCTTCTCGGGTTGATGCACTTTTTACTTTCTTTTTCTTTTCCTTCTTGCTTCTTTCCTCAACTTCATTTTGCCCCTCTCCCCTCCTACTCCTCCTGCCATTCCCTTCTTTAGTACGCCTCCACCTCCTCTTCCTGCTCATCTCTCTATTCTTCTCCTCCACTGCTGAGCCTAGTCATTTGCTGCTTTGATCTCTATGTCATTTTGCTGCAGCCTACCCTGAGAGGGCAGAGTGACTAAGAGAGGTGGATTGGAAGAATTTGGAGCCCCGCAGAAAATGATTTGGAAGGAAAAAGGTTAAACTGAAAATGAACGAGTGAAGAGATTAGTGTCGGGGGGGGGGTGAGAGCCGTCAACAGAAAGAGCAGCGAAGATCACGCTCATAGAAAGCAGAAGTGATGAAAAACAGTTTGAGGAATAAACCAGACAGTGAGGTCGAAACCACTGCACATCATTTAACTCCAATGGAGGAAAGGATGGAAACTTTAGATTGAGTCCACATCAGAATGTTTTGCAAATGTTACAAGTTTAAATTTTAAGATGATTGAAAGTAGATAGAAATTCATCATATCACATCGTTGTATCACCATGTTTATTGCCTGTAAGCTAAATATGGCCTAAGGTCACAGTAGTTATCCTCTGGGGACCATGAATGTATGTATAAAAATCCATAGCAATTCATCAGATACATTATTTCAGTCAGGGTCAAAATGACTGAACAACCAAAGTATTCCCATTCCCAACCCACTTCTATGGATCACATAGGAAAAAGATACAGAGAGTGGCATTAAAATAATTATAAGAGATGACGGAAAAGCAGAACACTCAAAAAACTCCTGAAAAGCAGAGGGAAACAAATTCTAGAGAAAGAAAGTAACACCAAGATGGCAAGGAAACCGGGCAGCACAGAGGACCAGTACGAGTAGGAGAATGGGAGAGAGAGGGAGAGAAATGGAGGCAGCTTAATTTCACACTACTTCCCACACAGAAAGAGAGAGAGGGAACAACAGGAGTGAGAGACAGAGGTGAAAGATGCAGAGAGAGAGAGCAAGGGGGGGCTGAGCAATCACTTCTTCCTGTTCTCTCTCTCTTTTTCCTCTCTTCACCATGTGACCGGGTAATGCTCCAATACCACTCTCTTTCTCTCTCTCTCTCTATCATTCGTTTGGCTCACACTATGTCTGAGTGAGGAGGAAGAAGGAGAAGAGGAGGAGGAGGAGGGAGAGGAAGAAAGCAGGAAGAAGATAAATGAGGAGAAGAGAGAGAGAGTGAGAGGATGTTCTCTGTTTCGCTCAAGTGCCGCTTAGGGGTCATCAGACGGCGAATCAAGGGTACTGTGTGTGTGTGTGTGTGTGTGTGTGTGTGTGTGTGTGTGTGTGTGTGTGTGAGAAATTCCAACTATGTTGCTGCTTTGTGTTGTCAGTTGTTTGTTTCTCATTCTTTTGATTGATATTAAATGTGTGTGGACAATTTGAGTGTGCGTGTGTCTTATAGTTAGATGTGTTGGTCCGTGTGTGTGTGTGTGAGTAACAGAAGCATGATGCGTGCTTCCTGCTGATCCTGTTGTGTTGTGTTCTTTTTATTTCCTTCATCCTTAGTTTATTCAGCCTGCAGCTCACTTGTGTCGGTCTTTGCTACAAAGCCCTGAACATCCACAGGACGCCGTGCACACTCTGAAGTGAAATTAAAAAAAAAGATCTTATTCTCCTCTCAACAAGTCAATTTGATTTCCATGATGTGTGTAAACAAAGCTGCTGTTTGGAGACAGAAAGCACTTTCAGCCTTCTTTTCCTTTATGCTGTGCAGCTTATCAGTTTCCAAACAGGTTTGTTTTCTCAGTGGAGGAACTGAAGTTGTTCAGACGGCTCATTTTGAACATGGGTTTTATGAAACAGTTGTGTGTGTCTGCTTAGGGAGACGTGCTTTTAGAAGTGCTTTTGATGTGTGATTTATAGCGGGTAAGTAAAGGATGATAAAGTGTTCAAAGTTTTATCATCATGTCTTGTAAATCAATTTTCTGACTTTGTTCTATGTTTTGAATAGATGTTTGCTGGCATTACGGCTTTTTCATGCTTTATAACTGAGTTCAGACAATCTTGACTTCTGTTCTTGAAATTTCACTTCTAATGAATTTGTTGGGTTTTTTATTTCACAAGTATTAAATGGTCAAATGTGCGTTTCTTTTGCACAGGGGGTAAATCAGTGCATCATGAGCAGTTCACTGAGGTTTCATTGCATGCCTCTTCCTTACTGAGGCATACTGTGCAGTATACTATATAATGGAAAGTGATGGACGTAATGGTAACAGAGTGTGTGTGTGTGTGTGCGAGAGTGGAAAGGTGGTGATTTTATTTTCTTGCGAGCTCACTGGATAAGTGCCAGTTCATAAACTTTTATGACTAGAGTATATGAAGCTCACAACTCTTGTTTTATTCAGCAAATTCACCCAATTTAGTGGAAAGAAGCAGGAGAGGATGTTTATTATTTATCACCAGGAAGTATTTTTTCCAGTTTGTGTTAAGTTAAATTACTGAACTAATATCCAAACCAGGTAAAAGGAAACATCACTTTTATGTCATTTGCAGGGCTGCAAAATGGAGATTTCCGTTGTCGTTGAATTATGATACCATAGTGAGAGTTTTGTCGTGAATAGAGTTTCAGATCCAAATCAGTATCCAGAGCAAATACTAACAAACATTCAATATGTTAAAAACAACAAAACAACACAAAAAGTACGTACATAAATATTATCATGAGACTAGCATCACTGTGGAGATAAACAAAAAGCAAAGAGTGTTTTTGTTTAATATGTCATGTTCAGACTAGTTTTTAAAACTGAGGAAGATTTCCCTGAACAAATTGTCTCATTTATTTACTCAACGCTTGAGTCAGTCATCATTTTTGCCTGCTGGTTGTTTTGTTACACACTTCCTCACGTCTTTTACCACCTGCTCCCGTCTGACCCAAGACTGAAATATACCTTTCTTTGTGTGAGTTTTAGTAGCCTCCAGTCCCTGAATCTTGTGTGTAAATGAATTCATACTGATCACAGTGCTCGGTTCTAGCAGAAACTGTGGCGTTCTACCTGCTACCTGCTTCGTTGCTGCAGCAGGGGGGCTGCTGTATGTGGGTTAGCTGTGGTTATGTTTCATGTATGACATAGTTTGGAGCTGAATGTTTTATGGTCGTGTTCTAGGCTGTGGGTGTGTGTCGAGGTTGGGTCCAGTTTGTGTGTTTGTTTGTGTGAGACTCATCTCCAATCTCTGCAAGCTTTTGCGTCTCCGTGTGTGTGTGTGTGTGTGTACATACTGATTTAAATTATATGTGGCCACTACTGTGAGTGTGGGGTATCATTGTTTATGTGGCTGAGAGAATAGCTGATGTGCAAGTGTGTATCTTGTGTAGTGTGCAAAGTTAGCTCTATAACCTCAGAATGTCTTAGGGGTAGGAAAAGAATTAGGTTAGAAGTTTAGTTGTTTTAGAGGGTAGCTAGTGCATTTTGTCTTTAACTCTCTTTACAACTATCACTACTACGACAGCTGCTTGTGTGTTCCTGTGGAATCTGGCATGTTTATGCCCTTGTGTTCATAAGAGTGAGAAATCTGTGGTTTAAAACAGCACTTGCTTGTTTGTGTGTGTTTATAAATGAATGACATTTGGTCTCACAGGTGACAGTGGACACGGCAGGAAGCTGCAGTTGTCAGTTGTCTCACTCTTGTCTCAACATTTTACTGAAGTTTCAAGAACTGCAGTTGCATATCTACAAGTATCGATATGGCTTGTTCCTTCCCAACCCACTGCCCAAATTGACCCATACGAATCCAGCCTTTGCATTGATCCCAATCATATCATGTGTGTACAGCCAGAATGTTGTGGTTCAGTCTTTGCAGTCACTAACCTTTATGGGAATTTATGGGATTTATGGGATTTTAATTTATGGGAAGTTCAAAAGTTACTGTCTTTTCTAGGAAGCGATGGCTAAGTGTTGATAAGTGTGGTTACTTCTGCCTCACGGTTACAGTGCCAGCTAACTGTGAGCGGGTAAATACACACAGTCATGCAGCAATGAAAACTTTAATATAGATTCAACAAAAGTAGCATCACGGGTAAATTCAGGATTTGTAAATAAAACCTAAAATCATATTTATATTGTTCCTTACATAAGGAAAATGAAAAAAGTGCGTTACATTTCCTGAGTAAAATACATTCTTTTAATAAGGCAGCAGTCGCTTGTGTACACTTAGTAGTTCTGTAATAAATAGAGCAAAGGTTTACAAGGTTTAGAGAGCTAAATGGCTGAGGAACACCACTACAAAGTTTCTGCAAGTGTCTTGTTCTGCTTTTTTCTATTTGTCACAGTTCATTGTCAAGCTTGATCATCCCAGAGTCACACCAAAGATTAATTACATATTATTTTGGTGTATTATGATTTAAGAAAAAACTAAACTCACATATCGACAACACAAAAAAAATTAAAATACGGATACTGATTATTAGTGTCAATACATGTGCCCCAGAAGTACAAACTGTGAGTAGATGATAATCTATCACACATGTGATGCTTAATACATGCTCTATTAAACCTTTTGTGCTTCACCACTCTGTGGCTGATTATGACAGAAAACATTGGTATAGATTTCCCATTTCATCTGAACCCAACACAATCCTGCGTAGAGAAAAGGGGTAACATATACTGTAAACAGGTGCAGGGCAACATGATGTTAGCGTTGTATGTCTGCTGTGTCTGTGCTTCGTGTTTGTAGCAGATAATCCTCATATTATAAGAAAAACAAGACCCAAAATTCGTTAAGGACCACAGTTTATTTCTCAGGATATGCAACAATGTACATTTGAATAAAAGCTGCAGTGAAACTTTTAAGACCATTTTCTCCTCTGAGTCCTGTTTGGACTTAAGGCAAACAAAAGAGTGGGTAAACTATCTTACCTGTTTCTGAGGCCGGTTACACTCCATTAGCTCCTCTGCTTTTCGACCTCAGAGCAGAGACATCCTCTGTAAATGTGACTGGATAGAAAGGCTCTACTGCTGGCTCATCAGCACTGTCTCCAGATTCATGATCCAATAGACTGGCGCAGCTGAACTGGAAAATAGATTGTCCGACATGCTTTTCTCCTGGTGGAGCTGTCCCTGGTGCTGATTCCTGGTCCTTAGACACTCTTTGTGGAGCTGAACTTGTTACTAAGTTTACTCACTGGCTGAGTGACACGTGTTGTTTAGAACAATTTGCATTGAAATTCTTTAGAACTCCTAGTTTACTTATCAGTAGGTGCATAAATCAAAATTTCTTTTTCCACGTCTCTAATGGAAGGTGATTGTTCTCTCACTGCCTAGAAAACAGGAAGGACATCGAAGTGAAAGTCAGCTGTGATGACCTCTGTAGACTGAAAACACCATAGATTAGATCACCTAAGTGTCTTTTGTCTGTCTGCATCGAACCCTCTACACTCTCTGGGAAATCTAGGATCAGCATCAGAGCTCAGTCCCCCTGCTCCACAGTAGTTGCTAGGTAACTTGTAATTTTATCCAGCTGTCGTGATTTCTAGTTGTACATGAGTCTCACAGCAGCAAAGCAACAATCACATTAAATAACAACAGGTCAAGGATGTCGTCTCTGTTTAGTGAGCCTGGTTGAAGGGTTATTTGTACCTCAGCGAAATAATAGTGTGATACCGAGAAGAGCCTTGTTCAAGGAGGTGATCAAGAACCGGAGCAGACACTCTGACAGAGACAGAGATGTCCCCTGCACAGATGGGAGAATGTGCTGGAAGCATGAGCATGTCCGCATCACACCTTTATGGGAAAAAGGCATACCACTATAATATAATCTCTATAATATAATCTCCTCTGTTAAGATAAAATAAAACTATTTTGGCTGAACTCCAAGCACTATGTTAGAGAGAAACCACCACATTCCATCTGTGGGACAACATTTCACCATAAAGCGAGACGCATACAGCCAACACAATGCTGGTTTCATGGAAAACTTCTTACTGTACTTCAGTGACCATTCAACAGACCTGAAAATATCAGTCTAATGTTTCTGGAACTGGGACTAAAGAGGCAGTGACTAGCAGGCTGCACCACCTAGGACCAGGAATCCGAACTTAAAACAGGAACTGGAGAGGCGGCATGAATGCATCGTCCCGCCAGGGAACAGAACAGACCCAATAAGCAGACCAGAACCAGAGAAACTGGAAGGGCCACAACATCATCGACTGGGCCCTGTCTGGCAGGAGAAACTGGGACTATAGAGCCAGCGACTAGACTCCAGAGTTTATGTAGGCAGAGGCGTCAACACAGCCAAGGGAAGGATTGGATGAAGTGATAGCGTCAGCACGCCCAGAAAGTGAAGTGGATGTGGTGGCATTGACGAGTCCGGGAGGATAAGGGGACATGTTGAAGGCTGAGACTGGAGCAGGAGTAGGAGCTGAGCTCAGAGCTGGAGTTGTACAAGAGACAGAAGCTGGTGCGTACTTCCTGTAACTGATGCCAAACATATTTGAAACTTTCTGAAGCCGCATCACTTTATGAGTAGTGACTGTGCTTATCTAGTGTAAAGCAACAGCTATACAGTATTTATTCTGTGCATATGTTGGCACAACACTGTTACATTCAGTTAGGTAACGCCATTGGTTTCATTTGACACTGTGTTCATAAGCAGAAACGGCGACAGATTGGCCTCTCAGTTAAACTGACCCAAACAACAGCTGACAAATTGTCCTCCGGCAAAACAGTGAAGCCTCTGCCAGCTCACTCATTGTAGTGTCCTTCTAGAGAGCGCGGGGGCATCCGAGGTTTCAGATGAATTTCTCTGAAGATCCGTCACAACCCCTGCCGCTGTCTTTCCACAGCTGTATGAGAGGGTTGGGTTTGAGAGGAGACAGCAGGAATGGCATCAAAGTGTGCAGTTACCTGGTTCAGTGTTTCTCTCCCTCTTTTACTCAAACACACAAGTGCATCAACATATAGATACTGACACAGCTGTCAGCTGTCAGTAGTAAAGATAATGTCTTTTAATGTCATTAATTCAAATTAAAACAGAAATACTTGGGCACTGAAGCTAAGTCTCGTTTCACAGTGTCATGTAACGGCGCTGGATAAGTGCCAGGTGTTCTACAGCCCGTAACCGTTGGCCCGTGCTTCAGTCATTTTCTTAAGACAGAAAACAATATTATGCCTCAATTAACCAAATGATACACTTGAAAAACTGGCGTTGCTAAAGTCTAATAAGTAATTTAGAGCAACTCATCCAGTTCAGCTGAGGCACCCTGCTGTGTGCATCCACTGGCCTGGTTGGCCGGGTTTCCATTATTATTAGCTGATTACTGAACCTCGGGAACAGATGTGCTGGAAACAAACCAGCTGGAGGCGTTGCTGTTGCACCGTACTTTTAGTGATTGGAACGTGATACTGAGATCAGCGTTCAGCCACCACCACTCTTCTGTGTTCAGAAGGAATTTCGAAAGTGCAGAAAATATGCTGTGAAAATGTGACTGTAAAGAAGGCGAGAGTGTGTTCTACTTCAACACTGTACACTGTTGCCTTGGAAACTACTGATGACCCCTGCACATGTGTGTATTTTAGTACACGCTGCTAATGACAGCGTAAGGAATGAAGCGAAACACGCAGGATTCTGCTCCACCCCCAGCTATAGAATACCACAGATCTCACATCATGTCATGCATCCCAATTAATTCTGGGTGTGATTAATACTTCACGAGATTTCACAAGGTGTTCGACTTATCTGCTGATATCCTCTTCTGAACCTAAAAACCTGAGGAGACAGACAGTGAGCACCTCTGAAATAGAACAAGATGTTTTTGAGCCTTGAGAGAGATAGTGTTGTTAATGTGCCTCATTTTGACTAGGAGTCAATAATCATCAATGATCCCTGTTATAATAGTGATGTGATTCATGTGACATCAGCTTCCAGCCAAATGAGAAAGACATGCTTGTTGAATCATATTACTGCATTTGTAGTAATTTTGTAATTCAACATTTTAACCAAAGAACTTTTGACTGACTCACAAAGTGAGAAAGAGACAATGCGAGCTGTCGCCTCTTTTTCTCACCGTTGTTCCTCAAGTGCTGGTTTTCAAAATGAATTCTTATCCAAGGTTTGCATAAAGCACTTCTTAAATTCTGCTGTTCATTAGCTAACCCCCCCCCTCACTGAGGCCCAGAGGCAGCGAGTGGAGGCGTTACACTCTGACAAACCCCGGTCTCTTGCTTGAACACGTAGCTGTGTGTTCTGATGCACCACCACCGTCTGCTCCTCCCAGTTAAATGAGGTGAGCTGGGTGTCAGAGGAGATTCGTAATGTGGTGGTAATTTGCTTTACTGAGCTGTATTTGTACTTGCATTCTGTTTTCGCGCCTATTTCCTGTTTATGTCTGATGGAAAATCAACTGGTTGGGGACCACTCTCAATCGCTCTCTGAAGCTGCAGGCCTCAAGGGTCCGAATTATTATTATTTTCCTCCCATTTCAGTTAGTGAGTGCCTCGCCTCGTTTTAATGACCTGTCCGACACTGTAATTTAACAATATAGATCATGTGATTTTATTTTTCCATCACTGTCTGACTTCTTTTCTCTGAAGTCACTTTTGTGAAGTTACTTTATTTTGTATGGTCTGTTACGATAATTTACCTGAGAGTTAAGCATGTGAATAAGCTTATTGGAACGCTGTGTCATGTGTGTTCAGGGTTTTTATACATGGACATTACGATAATCAACCAGTGCGTCTTAATATCCAGCAAGGAGCTAAAACCACTGCAGAGGTTGTCCACATAAAAACTGTCTTTAACATATCCGTTTTAGTGGGCACCTTGGCCCCAAGCTTTTACCTTGGCGAGCTCTATAATTTAAGCCGAACAGCAAACCTGGCAGTGTTTTGTTCTGCCCACTGAGCTGCTGGGAACACAGTCACGCTCTCTGAAGCAGAGCCCAGAGAGGATCTCGCGTAGTCGCTCGGTTGGATTAGAATTATGAGTCTAATAAAGCAGCTCCAGCATTACATTTTCTGTCTGCTTACTCACAGATTCAAGAGGATTTCTTCCCTAAGCTGCAACTCATCTCTGTATTTTTGCAATGGCTCTGTAGGACTGTATTTATTTGTTTTAGGACTTTTTTGTGGCAATGAACTAAAGTGGGAGTGTTGTGGGGGTGACTTAGAGGTTTAGAGAGTGGAAAAACAGGCTTATAATTAAAGCCACGTGTCTTAGCGAGACACTAAAATGGTAAATAAAACTGCAACAGGAACATAAGCTGATTGCTGATCTGTCGATTTGTTATTGTTCATGTTAACATCACAACCTTCTTCTTTTCCCATTTAGGAGAAAACATCAAATCTGTGAATAGGAAAATTGACATTATAATAAAGAAATTGAAGATACTTTACTACTGACTAAACTGTTTCCTGTTTCCTGGCTGATGGCTGCAGTGTCTTCAACATTCAGGCTGGCTTTAGATTCAGAATTCATGTGTACATGATTTTCCGTGTATTTCTTTTTTTTAATTTACATTTTCAGTGGCTAGTCTTATTATTATTAAGCGTGTTTGATGCCTGTTTGTGTGTCTTAAAGGAAGCGCCACTGTTTACCAGTTGCAGGCTAATTTAATTTGTCATATTTTGGTTTAATTCCATCCTCGGGCACTTTCAGTTGACATGTTTCTGTTACAGCCTCTACAAGCTTTACGTTGGAGCTTTGTGTTGCACGATGTGTGTGTGTGTGTGTGTGTGTGTGTGTTAGTTTGGTTGTATACAAATAATCTGCAAACCTGGTTACGTTTCTGCAGAGAACATACATGTTATGTATGTTAAAAAACACGATGAGTGACATGCTACTTTTATTAAGGCAAAGTCATTGACAAGTTGTTGGTTGAGGTGGATGGAGGATGTTCATTGCACAGGACTGATGAGCAAGAGACCCAAGTTGGAGATCAGCCCCTCCCCCACGGGGCTGAGGACTAGAGATAAGATCCCATTTAGACACATTCTGATTTATACAGGAGTTGGAGACTCCACATATGGACTTCAATAGTAGTATAAACCAAAACATGTCTGAGCTACACTGTATTGTATATTCTTATATTATATTCTATTCTTTATGGCACATGAAGCTCTGGCTCGCAGTCTAATTCTTCCCTGGTAGCTCAATGGGTTAAGCGTCAGACTGGAATGCAGCAGGTTGCAGGTTCAAACCCCGTCTGACTCCTAATCCATTCCCTACCAGGTGTGTCCTTGAGCCAGACACCCAGCGCTAGCTCCCTGTAAGTCGCTTTGGGTAAAAGCGTCTGCCAAGCAAACTAAAGTAAAGTAATGGTCTTTTATCAGGCTGAGGTCAGGGCTCTGTGGAGCCTCACCAATGTCGCTCATCCATGTCCTTATGAACCTTTTGGTAATTCAGTGCAAACCTATGGTGTTCTGTGGTATGTGGCACAAAGTCAGCAGCAGGTAGAAAATTAAACACAAAATGAACAGCTGAGTTATTGAAGGAGTCATGCATAACAAGCAAAAGGAACATTACTGGTTTCTACAGAGAATCTAGATACTTTACTTTCAGCAGGACGTCTACTCGTGATTGTAGGAGAAAACAAAGAATTTCTTATTTCCAAAGAATCCCATCCTCAAAAAACATGTAAAATAACTTGAGTCAACAGCAAGTTTTACTCTGATGTCAGCAGCTGTTGAAAAACATTTTCAAATGAAACTATATAAAAAATATTAAATCAAAATTGCAATAAACATGTGTCTGTAAAGTTGCAGCAGTCTGTAGCCAGCTCGGCGTAGAGTTCTGGGTGAACCAACGGTTTTTGATCTCAGGAAGATTTTACTTCACACCCCCCTCACATCTCTGTCCCCCACACCGCTCGATAAGACACTCCACGACGGTCCGGTCGGTTCATTAAAGGTTTCTTGTTCAGCTATAAATGAAACTTCTTACATAACATGAAAGGTAATTCTCCACCGTGTAGTAAGTATTACACACTGACACATGTGTTTGTAAGTCTGAGGAAACAGAGGAATCCATCTTCAGTTGCACTTCTTGGTGCTTTGTCCCACATAAAGTCTGGGTGTTTCCTAATCTGATTTCTCTGTCTAATGACAGGGTGTCGAATGCTGTGCAGCTTCTTGAGCCCTTTTGGGGAACATTTGTAGTACTGGAAGATAAAATCGGACTTGACTTAAATTGACTTGCATGCACCAATAATTACCAATATTCTACTTCACAAGGCGGGAGCTTTTATTTCAAGTGACAAAATTCAAAGCTTTGGAGAGAGACTGTTTGAATTGGCTACAGTGTCTGGTGCAGAGTAACCGATGCATATCAGCTAGATTTAGGAAGTGTGTTTAATATTAGTGGTGCTTAGGATAATTACAGCTACCAATCTTCTTTTTAGCGAAAGAGGGCAAATAGCTCCTGTAAGTACATCGTAATCACTGAGGAAAACCAGGATGTGGAACAAATATTGAACACGGTAAACATTTTATGCTCATTTGTCGGTGGGGTTGTTAAGATAGACAAACATGCAACTAACAGACATTCACAGTCAGAAAACAACTGCAGCACTAATACGTTTAATCTGATTAATTTGTGCTGATCTGCACAGACTCCGTTTAACTTCATAGGTTTCTTGATTCGCTGTGACTGTCGCTAATCTATGAACATGTGTTTGGTTTCATGGCGAGCTCATTAGATTGCATGCGTTTGTGCCTCTGACTGGACATCCAGCTTAATGACCATGTATTACACACCATGTGGATGGAGACGAGAATTCTTCAACACGTGCAGAAGCTTCACAAAAAAAGTATTTGAGGGCACAAAGGGCTCTTCATTCATCTCTGAGCCCAGCTTATGAAAACTTGTAGCTGGGTATTAGTATGTCCTTCCACTCTGTGTGTAGCTGCTTTATACTGAAGTTGTTGGTGATCGTCTGGCACACCTGCATGATCCGGCAGCTTACCTTTGACTAGTGACACCCACAGCAAACAGTGAAGTTTTCTTTCTTTGTCACATCAGCGTTTGGGGCAGCTGTGGGATGCAGATTCAACAACGCATTCCCATGAGCCTCGAAAGCCTTGGAAAGGCTTCATAGCTTGGAGTGATGTTTGTTCACACTAAGAACAAACACACTGGCCCTGCGCTCTTCTCACAGCTACCGTGCAGCTCTCTCTCACATATCTGACACCTGGGTAAGCTCCTACAACTCAACCCTGCTGACACCTTCATAAGCTGTGATAATAACTTAAGCAGAAAACTGCAGCGGGTTTTAATTTGCTCACTGTCCGCCTCAGGGTCCTGACTCTGCCTTTTAGCTGTCGTATTCACTGGAAGCATTTCTTCATTCCTAAAGTCATAACTTGACATGATTTCTCAGGTTTCTCAGGTTTCAGGGTTTTATATGCAGGTGACGTATCAGCATGACTTCCTGTGTTTCTTGATTAGGGTGGGGGGGCATTCCAGTATATCTTTAAGTCCTAAATGTGCTTTTGTATTTCAAATGGAGGTTGTAGCCCACACAGTGTCAGCAGAGCTTAGCCTTCTTAAACTGAGGATGTAACACGCCATGTCTGCTGCTTCTGCTCAGTGGCTGCTCTGCTCTGCTCTGGCTTAGTGCGTTAGATACAGTGTCAGACCACACACACACACACACACACACACACACACACACACAGTGAGGAATCCATAGCATATATTATTCATCATGTGACAACAGGGTGAACACATCTATATTATTGATAACATACACACTCTTCCACCCAGACCTTCCATTATTATTCATGACGCATGACGTGTAAGCACGTACACACAGTCAGACTATGATCAGGGCAGATGACTGCTGCAGCACTGACGTCAGAGTCCTGGGTGTGAGACACATCATATTTTAATCTACAATTATGCTAAATGGGCTCCAGCAAATGGTAGCGCAGAACTCTCTATGAAACACTAAGCGCTACACCAAAGGTAATGAGAATAGATGTAACTCAGATGGCATGTTGCTGTATGTCAGTAGGGCTCTGCTTGTACTGTGTCCAAACTAAAACCGTTATCTACCTGGAAGCGGTCCCCTAGGACGCCACTGCTAGAGGAAGTGTAGTTTCAGGACCTCTAATAAAGTAGCTTCTAATGTCACCAGTCACAGGTTTTTGAGCTTATTTTCTAAAGTGTAGTTACTCATTTTCCAGACAGGACCCATCCGCAGCCCCGCCTTAATGGGTGGGTCCATCTCTGGCTCTGTACAATTACAATGAAGTCAAACGTATTTCCATTTCTACCAGTAAAAGGTTTCTCAGGCCGAACAGAGACCACAAATAAACGAAAATGCCTTATGGTTATACATGGTTACCAAAAAATAAATAACAGTGACCTGAAAACGGATTTCATAAAATTCATTTGATACAATAAGACATGTTTGAAAGAACACATGCGGCTTCGCTTCAATTCAGTTTGCGTTTTAAAATATTTGCAAAGTTATAGACAAATGTAAGATTTAATCACATTGGTAGTTAATAGCACTGTAAACGATGTGCTTATGTAAAGCTAAATAATTATTTATGCATATTTAGAATTTCTTTACAAAAGTATTTATGTTATGTTTGTTTTATACCACTGCAGAGAGACAGAGCAGCGAGATGAACATTTCTTGCATAATAACACATTCAATCTGTTGGTTTTGAAGTGTGGATCTTAAAGGTGTTTGAGCTGCAGTTGGCTGGTCTGAAGACCAGAAGCGCTTTGATGGCCAGTTTTCCTTCAGCTCTAAAGAGCAGGGTTGAACGTTCTCCTCACATGCGGTCGCCTGGTTGAATAATTATTAATAAACAATCATTTATTACAATAATAACTATAGTTGATATTGACGGTTATCTGTAAGGCACTGATGGTTCAGGCATACTTCAGCATGTGGGTGGAGGTGTCAAACCAATGACTCCACAACTGGTGGCAGCTTTAGTGAAAGCCGTGACAGCTGGACGTAGCGCAGTGACATTTTGCACATATATATGTTCCCAGGACTATTTTCTTTTCTCTTTCTTTTTTACACAGAAACCTTTATTCTAGTGTTTTTTTCTGCCTAATTCTGTATATTACTCAGCCCACTCCTCCTCCGGTTCTCACATTTCTTTTGCTTTTCACCTTCATTCCACATATTGTGGTAACTGTCCTCTCTCTACCTGTTTTATATTCACTTATTCCTCCTCAGCTGATCCCCACCTGTAATCTCGCCTTACATATGCTCCGCTGCTGCTTCCTGGCTTTTATTTCTCCACTCTCTGTGGCATCAGTGCCCTCTGCTGATTGACGGTAGGTTCACACTGACTCTACCATCAGACATTCAGCGTCAGTGTTTCTGCCCTTTAGCGAGACATCCGATTCCAGTGGAGCTGCAGTAGTCTGGCCGTATTGGGCAAAGGCTTTACTGAGCTGCTGAAACCAAAATGCAGATGGTTTAGCTCTCTTTTCCCCAGCAGCTATTACATCATGTCTCTGTGGAAAATAGATGGAATACTTGGCCCTGTGGGAAATGTTTTTTACAAGAAACAGGACACTAATAAATTTGGTATTAGATCGATTTCATTCTTTACTTTACTTTACTTTACTTTACTTTACTTTACTTTACTTTACTTTACTTTACTTTACTTTACTTTACTTTACTTGGCAGACGCTTTTATTCAAAGCGACTTACCAGGGGAAGACACCAGCAATTACCATTCAGTTTTCGTAAAAACTGAGATACTACAACAAAGAACCCTGATTAGGCCTAACTCGTCAAGACAAAAACATGCATAGAAATTGTTTAGTGCTAGACAACGTAATGAGTGTGTTTGTGTGTGTGTGTTAAACTCACTTGAAGTACTTTATGAACAAGTGAGTTTTTTAATGTTTTTTAAAGGTGGTGATACTGTCAGCCAGGGCAAGTTATTCCACCAACCAGGAACCACCAGACCTGGTGTTAAGCGGGGTTTTAGCCTCATTTCATTTGCAGATCTGAGGGAGCGTTAAGAAGTGGAACTTACCAGTAGGGTGTCAAAGTAAGATGGAGCAGATCCTCGATGTGAGCAGCTACTGGGAGCCAGTGAAGAGAGGTGAGAAGAGGTGTGACATCAGTGTACTTCGGCTGGTTAAAAATGAGGCGGGCCGCCGCATCTTGGACCATCTGGAGGAGTTTGATGGTAACTGCAGAAGCTCCATCCAGGAGAGAATCGCAATAGTCAAGTTTAGAGATGACCATTGCCCGGACAAGGAAATGTGTAGCCTGTTGGGTGAGAAAAGGCCTAATTTTTCTGATTTTGTGAAGAGTAAATCTACAGGACCTGTAGGTCGCAGTAACATGCTCTTTTAGGCTCAGCTTGTCATCTATCCAAACTCCAAGGCTTCTGGCCGATGTTGTAGGTGTTATTTTGAGCCAGACGTATCTCATTTCACTAGATACTAACTATTTTTATTTTCATCTTACAATTTTCTAAGTCATGCAACATTGATAATAACCTCATAAAATGTAGATCCTATTACACTTGGCAATCAACTCAGTTTTATATTGAGTTTGTGGCGACCGGGGCACAGATGGCAGTAGTCTGGTTGGCTACATGGTCCCCCCCAATTCCCAACCACATGCCGAAGTGTTCCGGACACCACAGTGGTTTTAATGTTGCAACATTTAATGCCAGTCTTGATGAACAGTGATCAGAACACTGCAAACATGCAGTTTGGCTGCAGCAGAGTGTGCATGCTGACCCAGTCACATCAGGGACAAAAGAGTGGCAAGAGGTCTAGGCAGGGTGGCAATGCTGGACCTTTTTAATTTTGATGAAATGAAATTTAGGGGGGCAGCTGGAGGAGCAATGCTCTACAGCTTGCTCCACTGTAGATGAATGCTCCCTAACTGCTGCACTGCGGTCTTTATGATAAATTTGTATTTCAAAGACAGCAAACAGAGGAAAAATACATAGCTTAACATAGCATCTCTACATCTCCGGGTGTAATCCTGTCTTATCACATTCAAAGATCTGGGTCTCACAGCAAAGAGAAGTTCATATTTTATCATAGGCAGGATTCAAACTGTGATTCAAAGGAATATCGTGTCAGCTAACAGCAAGTGTAGGAGTCATAAATACTGTGTTTCTCACTGTATACAATTAGCAGAAAGTGAACAAGTGTTAAATACTATGTACAGTTACAGCATGTGGGAGATGCAATGAATTGTAATAAAAACAGTGCGGGCTGTAAACATGTTGCTTTGTGGAGTCAGTAGTGTGATAGAGACAGGCTCTAAGCATCAATGGAGGGGCTGTAGTCAAATCTACACTATTTCCATAGACAGTGGTGGGTACCTTAAACCTTGTGCTGCAAAGGAACAATTGGCCACGTTCTTGCTGTGACAATGCTCCAGTCCTGCACCAGTGAGTATGTCACATAATTCACTGGGACTGCAGAGTGGCTTTGTATCTTTAGCGTTCCATGCGTATAAATTATGAAGCATACACTGTAAGGTCCGTGCTGCGACTTTAACATGTCACATATCATTTGTGCATCTCATAGCACAATCACATATGTCGTTGGTGCAAATTCCTGTAGAAACATCTAAATATTCATGGACTGCAAAGTTGCAATAAGTGACTGAAAAACCTTATGGTGTCTTCTGTAGCATTACCTGTATACGCAAGACAGGAAAGAAGGACTTTGACAAGTAAGTCAGAAAAGGTTCTGATCAGATGATCAAACTATCCTCTGAAGCCTCAGAGATGTTTGTGTGTGTGTGTGATGAATGTTTGATTGTGTCAAGGGAGATTTCTGACATATCTGGAGCAGAGGCAGACGACATTTTGCTCATTAGAGGAAAAGGAAGGTGAGGGCTGAGTGAATGAGGGGGAGGAAAGACAGATGGATAGACCAAGGAATAATTAGAAAAAAACATATGAAAGAATAAAAGTTAGACACGAGAGAGAAGACGATGAGCTCTGCAAATCTGAAGGGAGAGAGAAAAGAAGGTTATGATCATTAAGACTGAGAGAAGTTAGGAAAGAGGGATAATTAAGAACATGCACATATAAATCCTGGTAATATGAGAATGGATGAGAAATTTGAAGATAGCAGGCATAGAAAAAAAAACATTAGCTATGTGTCAGTGCTTGAATTCAGAAAGAACAGAATAATTGTATAAGTGGGAAATGTTCAGTCTAATAATAATCACAATAATTCTATAATTACAGTGATTGCAGTTCAGTATAATTATAATAATTCTGCAATTATGAAAGTGCAGCTTTGAGATGATTCTGTGAAGCGATGGCAGTAGCAACAGCAGAGAGCAGTCATGAATTCAGAGGGACTCTGTACGATCCTTCCTTAAAGATGCATGATGTTTCTGGTGTTTTTTATGGGGGAGAAGCAGATATTCGTCACAAGATGTTCATTTGCAAATTCTCTGAGAAAAAAAGAGGCTCATGAATGGAGCTGAGTCTTTGTATCACCAGAGGAGGATCATAGAGGCTATACGCCGTGACTTTAAAACTTCAAACGCACTCTGCCGGATCCAATTTCTCTGTGTGGACACTTTACTTATTCAGCGCTAAGACGCTATGAAAGACTTGTTTGATATTTCAGGAGGTCTAATTTGTTTCGCAAAGTGGCTTTACATCTTTAGTAAGAAGACAGTCTTCTGAAAAAAGACTTTTTGATGGGATACGACCTAATCCAGTCAGACATTCTGCATTATGCGTTATAAATCTTTACTCTGCAACGTAATTTCACTATGAACAAACACAGATTGCTTTCTTTGTCCTTATGTAACTGTGCAGCTAAATGAACGCAGTGAAGAGCACTCTGAGAAACTTCCTTTTGGAAGTGAACACTTTTGAATAAATCATAGTCTTCATAATTTTTAATTAAATACACAGAAAACGTTTTGCAAAAAAGAGAAAAAGAGTAACGTATCTATTAAACGGCAGCTCAACAGATTACTCACACTGTGAAGGTTGTAGTCGATCAGCCGAATGACGTCTAATCTCAAGATGCACGTTCACCAAGTTCCCCCTAAATCACATTCTAACATGTTAAATTGATTTAGTTTTTTTAAAAAGCCTCCTTTCAGAAGCTACCTGGATGACTAATTGCTCGTTCAGAGGAAAAAGGAGAATTTTCCAGGAAATGTGAATGGCTTGCACTCTAAAGACCTCATTCATACTGGCATGGGAGGAATGACTAGGAGCACATGCTGACCTAAGTATTATACGCTAGCTGCCCCAGTCTAATTTAGCCACACACTGAACACATCTCACACTCTTATGATAGTCTCTGGTGACAAAGAACACATACTCATTTAATTAACTTGTTAAAAAATGCCTTATTAGAATTTAATAAACCAACTTGACTTCAGCAACTTATCCTGTCTGAGCTACTTTTTGAGTTAACAGATTTAAATCTAAGAAAACCTCCACCCCCATCCAAGAGCGCCATCCAAGGGGTTTGGCCCACTAGTACTATTGCTGTGGTTGTGATGCTAATTTCCATTAGCGTGTTTACAGAAGGTCTCATGATGTGTTGGACTACAGTCAAAGGTTTGGACACACTCAGGCTTTACCATCTTTTCCATGAAAGGATACATGTCTTCATCTGTGTTACCATCATTGCAACATGGTTTTCTAGTGATTAATCCTCCTTATTTAATAAACTTCTATTAGCAATCATAATGTGCTACTGGAAGACAATACCACTGTTTGATGGGTATTGGCTTCTGTATGTTTATGTAAATATTCCTTTACAATACAGTTTCATTACACAATAGTCGTTTTTACTTTGAACAAAGTATACACTGTATTTCTGATTAGAATTTGATGTTGAAAAATCTTTTTCTATTTCAAATACAGTCATTTCTGTAAGCGTCCAAACTTTTGACTGAGAGTGTGTGAAGATTCATGTCATCCAAGTGAAGTTCAGTCATGGCTGCTGGACTTCAACCTTGTACGGTTGAAATGTATGGTTCCAGTCTACTTGTACAGTTATGTTTGAAATGTATTGTCTGTCTATTAAAAGACCGATCACAA
Organism: Microctenopoma steveboyesi; assembly: GCA_032359275.1. Taxonomy (NCBI): domain Eukaryota; kingdom Metazoa; phylum Chordata; class Actinopteri; order Anabantiformes; family Anabantidae; genus Microctenopoma; species Microctenopoma steveboyesi. The sequence goes on along the minus strand of JAUMHF010000021.1, from coordinate 20,396,161 downwards.
CAAGCAGCCGTCCTTTGGAAACCACGCAAAAGCATGCTTCAGTTGTCCAACGTGTACCATTGTTGACCTGGGACAGAACGTCTTGCCAGGTTTGTTACGCTGTGACCTTCAGTAACCCAAAACCCCACGGCAGCTGCCTCCACTTCCCCTGCTGTTAGCCTCTGCCACCCAGCCAGCAATGAGCATGTCGAGTCGTGACGGAGAGATGAAGGCAAGGCTGACCCTGAGGACACAAACTGTTTTAACTTCATTTCATTACAGACTTGTGGAGGTGAATGCTCTCACGCCACATTAGCTTAATAAATGGATGCGTCTCCCCGTCCGCTGAGGTCAGCCATGCATATACCTACTTCCCCCGTCATGCCTTATTATGGATGAGGCTATTAACACTGCAAAAGTCTTGTTTGTTTCGAGCCACAGACTTCGAGTTGATTCATTCTCTGTTGCTTGAGTTAGCCATGAGTTAAATGGCTGAAATGTAAAGTTCACAGCTTCATAAAAGAACAGTTTGAGTAGGTCAACTGAGTTATAAAGGTACAAGTACAACAATGTGTTGTGACAAACTAGAGCGCTTGTCTTTAATTGTCCTAAACTATTCATCTGTTTTGTCGTGCTTCAACTACACTGTCTTCATGTGATAGTTGAGTTTATCTTGTATTCAAAAGTGTACTTGTGGAATATTCTGTGTTGTGTTTTGCATTGATCATTTTGGGAGGGGAATTTACAGCTAATTTATTGTCTGTTAAGTCCCATATCGATCATGACAGCACAAAGTAAAATGTCTACAGTCACTTCTGCGACTGCATATACTGTATAGCCTCTCCAGCTTTAATATAACATTTTTCTGTGCGTCTCTACTCACGGCCATATGTTCACTCATCTAAATCTAATGAGATGTTAAGAGTGAGAAATAACTTTATCATGAACATTGGCCTCGCCTGAGGAATGTTACATTTTGGTTTCTAAGTGAATAAAGGCTTTTGACAGTGAAGGTTTCTGACAGCGCTTTTCATCGATTACCCTCTCCCTAGTAACCACATTACAGTATCTTTTGTTACAGTTATTTGGGATGTTTGACTCACTTTCTATTAAAGATTTGCACAATAGCTATTTGACACTCTGCCTTGTTACTTTCTCCAGTTCCCAGCTTCATTTCCTACCCCCATACCTCTGTCCCACATTTACTTCCTCATACTGCACATTTCTCGTCCAGCTTTAATTGCGTTCAACAGAGGCACCCAGTCATAAAAGCAAATGCATTGATTAAACAAATGGAACCACAGAAAACGACAAGAAAACCTCCAACAAGCCTTTGTTTGCTCCCTCTTATCTCTCATGTTCTGATTCATTATTTAGCTCCATGTGGCCCGAAGGAGTCCTACAGTCTCTGCTCTGTTCCCACCAGTCCAATATAACTCAGCCGAATCAGTGCTAATAAGCACAAGAGGTAAACCTGAATAGCACTCCCCCCCCCCACGACACACACACACACACACACACACGTTACATTAATTTACAGCTAATAAAATATATCACCAAAAACACGGTGGCCAACTTTCTTAATGGGTGATAAAAAGGTTTTTCATTATTACAGTTCATAATAAAACAGTTAAATCTTTTTTATCTATGAAAAATACATGAATAAATTGTACACTTTTAGATATCTGGCCTATCTCTAAAACAAAGCATTTTTTTACAAACATTGTTCAGATAGTGTTTTTCAATTGTACAAATTAATTGATTTTTGCATTTTTTTGTTTTGTTTTTGCAAAAGCCAAAAATAATGAGGTGAATGCATCGTATCCAGCATGCTTCATTAACTGGGGAATAACTTCTGCATGTGTCCATGGTCCTAATTATATCTAGCAGAACGCACGAGGTGATCCTTATTTCTGTTTGCGTGCAACTGTGGGGCCCTTATTAACTGTGGCCGGACTTTTCAGCATACATCCACATATTTATGCATATCTTTTGTGCATGTGACAAAACTAGCCTGTGTAGTGTGAATATGTGAAGATTAAAAGCAAGTAAGAAAGAAGGGAAGGAAAGCTAAGTCAGTACAAGCACCTTCGTGTCTATGATTTTGCGATGCTATGATTATTAGAAAAATTACAATAGAATGTGACAGATAATTGTAGAAAGAGCATTACTGTTAAAATCTAATAGCAGACCATTATAATTTTACCAAATCTGTGTCTGTTTCGAAAATCAAATGCTCATTGACGAACAGCTAGAAGAATATGTAAGTAGAACAACCTGAACTGAATATTAGAACCCAAGGAAGTAAAATTATACAAATTATTTATGTCTCCTTGTCATGGCCCACTAGAAACTGTGACTCACTTCACTACAACTACACTTAGCGTGCTCATCTCATCAGCATCACACCTTTAAGTCGCAAATCTTTAATCCATTATTCACAAGGGCAGTAAGTAGGAATCTCAAATCAAGACAGATTGAAAACTTGAACATGGACTAGCATAACTGCAGTGGTCACTGTAGATTATTTTTCTTTCTGCATCCATTCGACTGCAGAGAAATACTTTAATGCCATTAAAATAAAAACAGTCAAGAGTAATTGTTTGATTTTAATTAACTTTCAATGACCTGAGTTTCCTCCAAAATCAACAAAAGAAAGAAATTCAGAACATATAGTTAAGGACAGACAGAAAAAAGAAGCGTAATGAAAAAGAGAGAATTACTTAAGTCTTTAATCACACACTCTGCTCGTATAACGATGAGTTGCAGTTGAATGTAGGAGCAGGCTTGTAGAGCTGAATAAATCTTCTAAAGTATCCTCGCTACAGGCCTTGTTCTTTCAGATGTATCTGCAGCTGTTTGATAAGACAGCATGTGGTCTTCACAGCCTTCAGGGGATTATGTGGAGAGGCAATGAGACCTTGTATTACTAAGTCTGTCCATCAGTGTCCATGTGATTTGTAGTAGCGCGCACAGTGTTTACTCACTGTGAGACACAGTTAGTTCACATGTACAGTATTTAATCACCATAGGGAAATCAGGAAAACACCCAGAACAGAAGCTACTATTTTTTTCACAATAAAAGACACTTGAACTGTATCATATCTTAAGGCTCGTGTTGACAGAGTGTTACATGTGGTCAAATAGAATTTCAAGAGGTTTGAAATACATAAATGTGTGGCAAAAAAACATCACTAATTGTTTGGTTTTTTTTCGAGAGCATGCCAAGACTTTTCAAAGATTCATTTGAAAGCATTTTGAAAGGTGGAGCAGTAGTTTTAATACCCAAGAAAGTAGGACAAGTGGTACCTAAAAATACTAAACAACAAGGCATACCTAACATATCACATTGCTGCATCTTGTTTTTCCACTGGGAGAGGTGTGTGTATGGTTGGGGGGGCAGGGGGTAGCAAGGTTTGAGGTTGAGATATGAGGTGGTGGCTGTATCGGGGTCATGCATAATATCAGAGTGTCCCAGTAGAACTAGTTAGTGATAAATCTATTGGTTGATTTTGTGTTGAGAATTTTTGCAAAAAGAACATAATGTTTAGAACTGAGATCGACCAAGAAGGTGTTTTTCTGCCTCCACATCAGCTGTTCCTGCTGAATTGTGTCATGACGTGTCCAGTGGCCTTGAGTCGCTTGAAGTGCACTGAAAGGCACCTGCAGCACGAGCCTAACGCTTATTCACCAAACCATCGTCATTATCATCAAAAGGTAAAAGGGAGTTAGCACAGAAGTCCTAACAGAAGTCCTTTCCTCTCCATTGTCACTTGGGTCTGCTCAAGTGGAACAGTCGGGTTTTCTAAATAATTCTATATGAAATCATATTGCATAAGGTCTTAGACTTTATACACGGTAAAGTGCCTGGAGAAGGGATCATCCAATCCTGCAGTTTGTCTTTCAGGCATCTGTGTATGCTCCCTCTGTCTTTGCAACCCTATGCAAAACGTTGAATTTACATATGGATTATTCATTTTTCTCTAGTGTGGTCCATCTTGGGGGAAAGAAGACATGTTTGACAACATGAAATAAACATGAGGAGTGATTGTTTTCTAGCGCATCTAGCAGCTGATGTGTCAGCCCTCTCAAATCTGAGCCATATCTTGAAGAACGGGTCAACAGCAGGACAGCCCGGGACAACCAAAAAACCATTTTACAACAAAAGTTATCTCAAGGCACTTTATAGTGTAAGGTTTAAGACCTTACACAATATATCGATATATACAAAGAAAACCCAACAGTCCCACTTGAGCAACAGTAGAGAGGAAAAACTCCCTTTAAGAGGAAGAAACCTCCAGCAGAACCAGACTCAGGGCCGTAAAGCTGTTCTCACTAAAGGACCAGGAGGAAAAGGAAACATCCCAGTGTATAATGACATCAAACCTTTAGTAAGTTTGGCTGTAATGCTCTTGCCCACCGGCTTCAGGCTCGTCTCTGCAGGATCTTTTGTGGGGAAGCTGAGACAAAGGAGGGACTTTTATTCCAGAGTTCTAGTTCCTACAGTCAAATGCTATTAAAAGTGGATAATGGGTGAAGTTAGCTGGGCATGATATGTATATTTTGAGGATTGATGACAGCTCTTAGATGACAGCACTCTAGTATGGGGCTTGTTGTGGAATCCATTTGTACCACTGTTTTCCATACCACCTCTTGGCACCAATACCACTTGTCTTTATTGCTTCCTATATCTGGTAGAATTCTTTCAATACTACCAATACTACAGCACCTGCAACTGCAAGACTGTTTCTTTGAGTCTTTCTCAGACATTTATTGTCATGGATTATATGCACATTTCTGGTTTCTGTGCAACACAATGTCAGAAAAATCTTCACACTCTCATCTAGCAGATGAGAAAACAGCAGGAGTCAGAGCTAACAGACTAGCACATCCTTTGTCTCGGAGCACTGCACACTTCAGACAGTTCAGTGTTGTAAAGGAAAAGATGAAAAGAACTTTTGCATTTAGATGGAGAAAACCTTTCTGACACTTCTCCTGGTGACAGCACCTCTGCGACCAGCTGCGTGTTACTTTTTCCAGTTGAAATCTGTTGGCATTAACCGAGAAGGACGGAGACTTTTAGCAAGTGGTAATGGACATAACAGGATTTTTGTGGGGACCCACTTAAGACTGACTACATTGCTCACATCACAGATGATGAAAAACTCATGAATGTCTCTATTTTCACAATTTGTCTGTCAGTCAAGAACATGCTCACACCACAGTGGGTGGACACAATGGCATGAGCATCAGTACGGTGTAATGCAACCAAGTGCAATATCCCTGCAACAAACACTAACAGTAAGGCGTAGAAAACCTCTGATAAGACTGAACTGGAGTTTGAGGCATTAGAGGCGTTGGCTTAAATCATGATGTATGGACATTAGAGTATAGGCTGACTGGTGTCCACCATAAGTCACATGTGAGGCATAGGTGAAACATTCGACTGTTGATTGTGAAACGTAGTTAACCTGTTGAAAACTGTAGATCCCGGCACCGGGGGTTTAAAACAGGTCTCTTCTGTGTTTTAAAAACATTCTAACTCTTTCACTGTTTGCAGGTAACACAAAGCATGCGTTCACAGCAGCGCTATGAAAACGAAAGTAAGCTGCTCACGTTCACACGCGTTCGCGTGTTATAGTTCAGACTTCATATTGAACATAAATAAAGTCAGTATACATGTATATTTTGCGTGTCTTCTTCAGTAATACAGGGTTGAATATCAATTTAGTTTTTGTTGCTGTCTGTTATTACACCTGGTTATGAGCCTGGTAGCTCAATGGGTTAAGCGTCAGACTGGGATGCAGAAGGTCGCAGGTTCGAACCCCGTCTGACTCCTAGTCCATCCCCTACCAGGTGTGTCCTTGAGCCAGACACCCAACGCTAGCTCCCTGTAAGTCGCTTTGGATAAAAGCGTCTGCCAAGCAAAGTAAAGTCAAGAATGACACGATCAAATTCTAGGGTTCAAAGGGGTAAAAGCTCCTACAGCTTTCATTTTGTTAACTTAAATATACTGTCTGGACACATTTCTGAATCTCTGCAACATGAAACTGTGCCTTTTCCTGCATATTTTGACACAGTAATTAAGTGTTCGCCACCTAAATTAGATAATTAACAACTAGAAAACAGCTGAGAAACTATTTCGCTCACTTGTTGGCATTTTTCAGCCAAAACATTTCTTGAACAAATAAAAACTTTTTTTAACAAGCCGTCATTTCTGAGTGTGCTGCTGGTGTGCAATGTCTTCAAAATATCCAGTGGTAACTTTTGTATCAGGCTTCTCCCTGCTTTAGATATTTCACCGCAGATACATGAAGACATAAAAGATTCCTTTCCCGTTAAAGAAACTTTCCATGTGACAGTTCCCATAGCCGAGCGCTGTGGTGCTTCCACGTGTGAAAGACAAGATGACTAGGGTTTTATTTTAACCTTTATGTTACCCAGGCGATGTTGATGGAAAACACTGGCTTGTTTGTAGCCGTGCCCTGCTCTATACTTTAACACGCTTGGAAGCTGCCTGGTGCCACTGCAGCCTTCACTGTTTGACAGCTTGGAGGATGAAAAGTCTTCTTCGTTGTTTCTACCACTTGTTAGGCGATGTGCAAGTCTGTGGGTAGAGCTATATTGTTTTTTGTATTGTGGCTCTGCTGTAGTCTACATGTGATTAAGAACAAACTGTATAGTTTTATGCATGTTTTAAAATGCATGGCCTCCTATGTTACAGGCAGCAGCTTCAGAAAAATCACACACCTACGCCTTCAAGCACTTGCTGGTTGTGCAGTTAGTCAGTTGTAAGCCCTTTGAGTTCTGCATGGGTTTTTGACTCAACATATAGACCCCACAAATACATAAAGACATTGGGATTAGTCCATGTGTGTTAACTGTGCGAGGGCCTGGAAACCTCTTAAGTCAGATGACGGGAGCAGTTATTTCTGCTGTAGGATAACTGGGACTGGCTTTGCAGTAGCTGTCTATGGTGCTGAAGTTTCGTGTCTCTCTAAATCTCATGAACACAGGGAGTGGCAACGTGCAATCTTGTGTTTTGGTCCACAAACTGAATGGGTCTTTGTGTAAACTTGTATCTTTTTGTGCATTGATGCAGGTGACACTTATATATATATATATATATATATATATATATCCACTGCAACTGTAATATAACCAAGACGTGATCAAGGCACGTTGGAGCATAACTTCCATCAGACGAAATCAAGTGTTGTTCATTGAGTTGGCTCTGCTCCAGCACATGAAATGAAGAACTGAATTCCAGGTTAAATTGCTGACTCTGAGCTTTAAATGGGTTTGGGGATGCTCACATCCATTATGGCTTAAAGAGGAGAAAGTGTTGCAGTTTCTACGTGGTTTGTTCAGCACACGCCTGTAAACGCATTTGGATCAAAGCTGCAAGTCAGCACTTCACTGTTCTGTTTCAAACGTTCACTTGCTATTTGTAAATGATTTTTTACTTTGTTGTTCATCTTAACAGTCTATGTGCCACACGCAGATCAAAGTTGAAAACTATTTGCTTTGTCCTCAAGAACATGGAAACATGTCAAAGTCAGTTTAACCCTGCAGTATGGTCCATTTGCTCAATGCTGTATAGGCCCCAACTCCCAGCTGCCATCCCTGCACTGAGCCATGGAGAACACGAAGCATTTATAGGACTGGAAGATGGGGCAGGTTTGCGTGAAGCCAAGAGCGTCTCTTGGCTTCATGTCACTTCAAGCCACATTGGTCACTTTATGATCACTAACCAGCAGGGGAGCCAAGAAATAAGTCATGATCTGGTGGGTTTCAGTGTTGGGAGCTTTCATCTTCTGGCTACACTTTCCACAGCCTCACACACACACACACAGAAACCTGCTGTACACACCCATACAAACCCAGTAGACACAGAGGCTCTGAAGGAAAAAAGAAGTAGGGCATCAAAAGTCCCGAAGGCTTTCAGCTACATTTTTTTTTGCATAATCAAGAGAGAAACTGAGAGAAGTGTGTGTGTGGGGGGGGTGCTGTAATTAAATTAACGCATAAAGAAAACGAGGAGGAGAACATGTGAAAACACGAATATCAGCTGTGTCGGAACAGAACCAGACTTAGAGGAGACCTGATTAAAGTGGATTACAGAGACCTCTTCCTCTGAGGAGCCGTGAAACGGGCGCGCACAGCCTGGTGTCAACGGGGAGGGCGTCCCTTACGAGACAGACAGAGAGAGAGAGAGAGAGAGAGAGGGAGAGAGAGAGAGGGACGCACGGAGAGAAGTTCTGTCTCCCTCTTCCTCCTCCGCTCTTCATGAGGAGAGAACTACTCATCCAGCCTCGACGCGGCGTGGAGGAAGATGCTTTTTCTTCAGGCTATTTTAAAGAGAAGGCTGCTGCAAAAAGGTAAAACTTCATGTTTCATCATTTCACTGATCCGTGCGACTGAAGCTCCCACGTGGCTGCTGGAGACTCTGCCTGTGATCGATCAGCGACTGATCGATGCTCCGTTCACTTGTTACTTTTCCCGTGGGCTGCGAACACGCCTCGTCCTGCAGCTGTTTTCCACCCAACTTTCCAGAGGTGCACAGCGCTGGGCTTTTGTCAGGCATTTTGTAAATCAGTTCATTACTATGACTTCTAGGCGTGTTTGCGTGGTTGTGACTCGTCTTTTTGAATAACGGGAGATTTGAAACTCTAAATGAACCGTTTTCCCGCTTCACGCACTGGTCCGATGTCAGCCACCTGAGAAGCGTTTTGGCTGATCCTCAATTACGACTACATGCACTGTTATTTACCTCCTCGTGACTTGATTTGTCTTTTTAAAACACATTTACTGCTCAGCTTGAAGTGGCCCATGTTATCCTCTACTCTACAGGTTGTGGTGTGGGGTCTGTAAAATATATGTTGGCCTAATGGAAGGTTTTCTGGTGTTTTTCCTGAGTGTCTTATACACCCTGCTCTCTTTATCACCTAGTTATCTACTGACTTGATTGATCCCGGGATGGCTGCTTATGTGGCGCTCCTCCAGTCGCCTCCGCCCGTGTTTGGAGGAGCGCGATGTGCATTTCCCCCCTTTCCCCCTTCTTCTGACTTATTAATGAATTTGTGGATCTGTTGCTTTGAAGTGAAGCCTGGAGACGCAGTGGAAAAAGAGGCAAATGGGGACAAAACGCCGCCTATCGGCCTGTCAGAGCGCACTGCAGCGCGCCCGGGGACTTACGTCAGGATAACAACAACAGCCTCAAAACCCGAGTTAAACTTGGATTCATTACCACACCACGTAGAAAATAAGTCACCCTCATAGTTACTGCTTCTGTCTGGAGCAGAGATGCTTTTTCTTTTCCTCAGGTGTACTGTACATCACGCTGTGACATTTAGGAGATGCTCTAGTCCAAGGCGACAGAGGAGGGCACGCCTCCCAACCCATGATCAGTGACATTACAGTGTAAAGGTCAAAGTTTAGAGCCACAGCCCTGACCGCCAGATGAGTCAACACGTATCATCTGTGCAGATACAGATGTTGGTGTTTTTAGGTGTGTAACATGCAGTACACCTGTGTATAATGGTTTTTAGTTCTCGTAGTTTAGTCTCACACTCAGAATTGAGCTCGTTTTCCTGTTAAACAATGAAAAAGCCATTAGAAGCAAATCTCAAATCAAAATTAGCATTATACCCATTTCAAAGAAGTGAAAACAAATGTTCCAGTTGAAAAAATAGAAGTCATATCAATCTCATGACTTTCAAATAAACATATGTATTGCATTGTGATGGCTGTGGCAGTGCCGAGGTCGCCCACTGACTTTAGGTCATTGGTTCGCAAGACGACTCCTCTTGGCCATATGCCAAAGTGTGTCGAGGTGGACAAGACGCTAGACTCTCAAATGTCACGATTCCCCCCACACACACACACACACACACTCTGAGTGCTCAAATACACGTGCAGATTATGATCCTCTGTGGCGAGCCCCTGCCAAGATAAAATACTGTATACGCTACATACTCCACTGTCATAGACGATAAAAGTGCATTTGTTGGCATCCTTCTTCCTATCGAGAGGTCAGAGGTCAAGATTAGCATCAGAAAGTATCTCATGTAAACAACACAGACACCAGATCCCTCTTGTCACTGTTGGAAAGCCAGCACCGGCCCATGCCCATGGTTGTCTGTGATCCTCTTGTCCACTGAGACAAACAACCTGAAGCGTAATAATCCTGGGACTAACAGGTTTGTCTGTGAAGTCACATCAAACCTATTACATACTGAACCATGGTGAAAAACCCGCCAACAGTGGCTTTGAACATGGCATCCGCTCTCTCTAGGTTAGCTGATTAGCTGCCTGTCCACTGGGAACCTCTTGGGGCTTCCTCTCAGTTTCTAAGGGACGTTTTTTAACCTCTTACTTTTGACACGTGTACTAATAATACGCATTACTGATGCGCTGTTTTGATCTAATTCAACATGAATAACATTATCATCACTGGAGGTTTTCAGCTTATATAAAATCCAAAGCTGCACTGTTCTGAAGTTAATGTTACTGTCATTCATCTTGAACCTTCAAGTGCATTCTTTTTCACCATTTGGCACACCCTGAGTGGGGGGTGCTAGCATACAGAGGGGTAAAGACATTACAGTAAAATAACTGGATGGTTGGGGGTTGATTGACGACTGAGCTGAGTGTTCAACTGAGTCAATCTCTGTGAAAGCTGAGCTCCGGATGACTAATATCACTCACACTTACGCACCACTTTATATCTTCTTTTTGTACATAAATCCTTGTGAAGAGTTGGAAACTTCTCTCTCAGTCCTGTCACATTTTTCAGTGACTGCACATTATAGCTTTTTCTCACCATCTATCTCCATCTCTTTGTCCCCGTCCTTCAAAGTAATGGCTTTCCCATTCTTCTGTCACACATTTCCTGTGCCCCTCTGCCACAGAACCCAGTTGTGTCTGTTATTCCCAACAGTTTAAGCATTTATTTTCTCATCGTCTCCAATTATATGATTCTGTTCCGATGTCTATGATCTGGACCCCACATACATAGACAGACTTGGCTTTAAATACATGTCTATCATGACCCAATCTGACCCCCACTGCTTGCAGGTGGCGTGTAATGTGTGGGATTAGGTTTTCCGACCCTCGTATTCACATTGAGCGAGCTTGCTGTCAGTATCAGAAAAAAAGATGCAAAACACGGAGCTCAAAGAATGAAATGAAAAAACCAAGAATACAGTGAAAAGGTCACACATGACTCACACATACAGATATATTTGTATGTGTGATGCCATCAGGCCTTGTCATCTCCAGTTACTTAGATGATGCGGTACATATTTAAATGTTTAAATCCTAATTTCACCTCCTCTCCTGCGCCCCCCCCCTCTTTTCCTGCCTATCGCTTTCCCTTTGCTCCCTCCCTTCCTCCTCTTAGCAATGCAGATGTGCTTTCTTTGATTTTGTCACCAGAGATTAATTAGCACTTTATTAGGAGTCCTATTTATACCTCCAGCCGAGAGAGAGAAGAGCGAATGAGAGAGAAATGAAGAGGGAAGGGTGAGGAGGCAAAGTGGGAGTGAGAGACTGATAGACTGAGGCAAATGTGGAAGCTGGAAAAAGACGAATGTTGTGAGATAGAGGGAGAGATGGAAAAAGCTAAGGAAGCAGTCTTAGAGTGAAAGAAGAAGGGGGAATGACGAAAAACATTCAGTACAGAAGCAAAACACGAAGAGGAAACAAAGAGAAGCATTAAAACATTAACAACGTTAACATTCGTCAAATGCAGGTCTCGGGACTCGGCAACCTAAAAAAAATCTTTGCAACTGATGCCTTTCTTCGGTTAGATTAGTCTTGGTAAGATGTACTGAAATGTGTGAAAAGACTGTGATGTAGATAGAGAAAACTATTTGGAGGGATAAAAGACAAAAAGCAAAAAAAAAGTTCTGAATAAGAAAAGAAACATACTGCAGACGTGCAAGAAAAGCAGAGACAGGTGGGTCCAAATCCTTACGGTTCACACATAACTTGTTCTACCTGCCAGGCTTTGGGCTGCGAGACAAACCTGACAAACGGGAACCAGCACAGTGTGTACCATCCAGCAGGCAGAACGATTCGCACTTCCTCTTAGGTGCTTAGCTATGGCGCATGTGAGAAACTTCTGTTCTTGTTTAGTTCAGTTTTCTACCACAATATGTCTTTGGTTAACTCCCGTTAGCAGGAAAAGCATGTACGTTGTTGTATAGCAACTGGAATGATGTTAGCCTCTGTCGAGCACTTGCCTGCTGTTACTTTGCTTGCTGCAGCAGGATGCGAGTTAAGGGATCGGGAGCTCCCATCCAGGTGTAGCTGGAAGACGATAACTGTTATGAACCTGGGGTAGAGTGTGAGCGTGCGCTGCCAACAAAAGTGAGCAGACTTTACAAAGGGGTTAGGGTGTTTCTGGAACACAGTGGCTGTGTTCTGCTTAAAATCAAATGTGTTTAAAAAGGAAATGGGAAGAAAAAAGTATTGGAACTTAAACTCCCAAAGGACAACTGCAGCAAAACTCAGTTCTTGGTTGCCCTACACTACAGCAAAGTCAACCGGTCTGCCTGTACTTCTTTTCTGAATGAACGAGGTATCATATTTATTGATAGAAATGAACGGGGAAGGAGATGGTTTGGGTGGACGGCACGTATATGAAGCGCACTGTTACACTTTAGGTTTAACTTTAAAAGGTTGCAAATCCCTAAACAAATGCGAAAAAATAGGTGTGACGTATAGCTAACTGACTATGTTCCCTATAAAGATGTTACAGTTCAATAGCAAAGAAACACAATTAATGGGAGACAGTATCTTAACAATGGAGCTCACTTTGATAAATGAAAAGAAAACTCTAAAACCTGCAACTGAGAATATCCAACAGTAAGGAGTAAAGGAGGCAAGAGTTTGGTTGCAAAACACATTATCTTTAATATGGATAATACCCATAAAACTAAACAGCATGGTGGGAAAAGGCCTTGGCCAACTCCCTCAATTAGCCCATTTCATTTTCAGTTCACAACAGCACAGGGCAAATTTGCAGAACAGTTTGAAGTTGCACATATATGGTCCTGTTCACTCCTTGTACAATGGCAGTAGATTAAGAACAACACAATCAGAAAAACCTCCACTTTGCATGTGATGATGTGAAAAAGTATGGATGAGCAGAAGATTAAAATGACAGGACGTAACCTCAACTTCTGGTTTTATTGTGTAACATGTTACTTTTATGCCACCGTCTTAATGATTCTCCATTTAAAAACACCACCCATCTGTCAGGAACAAGCTGCAGTAGGACATTTGGTTGCAAGAGGGTGGCAGAGTTGATGAGAACTCGCTTCAGGTTGCACTTTAGGAACAAACAACAGAAGCTCCATCCATTTCTCATGTATATCAACAGTGCTGTCTGCTTGCTGCTCCTGCTGCTGTCTATTCGGTAATGCTTAAGTAATGAGAGAAAATGAGCCAGAGATGATAAATTCAAAAGAACAGATAATAAAACCACAAAGAAAATAGATAAGGGGAAAACAACACAAAGGAAATAGGGGGAAAAAAGGCTTTGAGCAATGAAGACATGACACAGAATGAGTTAAATCGAGAAGAAGGAGTAAAGGGGAGATAAAGGCTGAAACACCAGAGGGAGAGGCAGAGGAGGGTAAAGGCTGGCGTAAGTATCAGAGACGTCAGAAAAGAGTACATGAGAAGTAGCCAGATAATAAAAGAGTGGAGGAGAAACAAAATAGAAATGAAAGTGCCAGAGAAACTGAGAAAGTGATGACAGGTCATGTTGGATGTTCGGGTGAAGCATGAAGGCAGTGACAAGTGCCAGTATTGTCTGGTGGTGTAAGTCAGATAAGGGCCTGGGATGATGCTTGCAAGCAGCCCTTTCAGAAACCTTTTCAAAAAGCTCTGTTTGGACTTTCTCTTCTGTCTTAGTCTTCTCCCGGTGACAACAATAAGCTCACAGGAAAAAAAACGGGCAACAAATGCAATTCAAAAGAGAAAGAGGCAGAAAGAAAGAGGGACAATGAGAGACAGAGGCCTCACACTTTTGCTACTCTGGCCTCATTATGTCAAGACAAGACATGAGTTACAAGAGTGCAAAAGGGAGGAAGAAAAAAAGACAAATGGGGGGGTAGTATTTTGAAAGAGAATGGAGAAACAAAGAGAGCTCACAGAAGAGAGGAAATGTATTACATGATATAAGGAGATGCGTGTGGGCTAATTTAGAGCATCGCTTTTATTATCTCCTTATTAAAATGTCTTTATCTAACATTCAGCAGGTGCCTACATTTTAAATTAGGTGATAGCAGATTGAATTTAATAAAGGTGACATGGATATTGGGCGACGTAAACCCGAACACAGGAGCGGAACATCAGCAAGGTTTTATTGGATGTGACCTATTTGACTGTTTCATGGGATGACTTTGACATAAGTCAAGAGGATGATCATTGGTTAATCTTTTCCTGACCCTAACCACATGTTATCAGTGTCTACACATACCCTTAAAAAGGAAATAACTTGGCAGCCATATGTCTGGAAACATTTTCATGAGTTCAGTATTAACATACTCAACCTGTTATAATATATGTTCAGCGTACCCGTGCTATAGGTTACTAGAACATTACCTAGTTGCTATTATCTTCCCTTTAAAATCTAAAGCACTGATATTTCCTGGGCAATGTTGAACAGCTATGATTAATAAAAAATGATGCACAGTTTTATATAGAACGAGAAGTAGGCTACAGGGAACCGATACATTAATAACAGCTAATTATTCTAGTGCAAAGATCCCAGTATAATTCAGCAAAATAAGCAATAAACCAGCCACTGCCCCTTGGTTGTTAAAAGTTATGGGGATGTTTAACACTGCTCTGCTGAGTGTTAATGACACACCAGGAGAGAAGTAAGGAATGAAATCTAGACACATACACAGAGTGATTCCTTCACCTGGATGAGCAGGTTGTTTGGATCTAGTTCTGGATCTCAGGTCTAGGGTTCGAACATGGGGGGTGAAAGCATGTCCATGTTGGGTTAAAGTCAGCTGATGGACAGTTCTGAGGATTTTAGATCTTTCTCTTGCTGCTAGATGAAGTTTTCCTGCATTTCTCCGTGCAGCTGAAATCCATCCTACTGCTATCCCATAATAAGTTTTATCTCCTATAAAGATAGGATGACCTGCACGCCCATCAGCTAAAGCATCTCCACAGGGCTTCCCAGCGGATCTTGGTTTGGATAATAAACAGATCCTTTCTTCCTTCACCCTTTGGCCCCCCGATCACTTTTACAGATGTTAACTTTTCTGGCCCATCTAACTACTTTTCTGTAAGTTCCAGACCTGATTGCTGTTGACTTCTGCTGCGGAGGTTTTGCATCTCGTTGTATGTCACCAACTTTGTTCAGCGGTGGACTGAGACAGCTCTACCCCTGCTGTGTGGCTGTTGTTGCTTACGTCACGTATCAGCTTCTTTCATTTTGACTACTTTCCAGATTCTGGCTTTGGTCAGTGCCACCGATTGATCTTCCCTTTTGTCTCAGGTTGAAAATGACTCGCTTTTCTCCCACAGACATGTCTCCACTTCCATGTTGATGTACTGTATGTGACTAGTGAACGCAAATATGCAGTTAAGTTAAAAAAGAAACTAGGAAGCTGTATCTAAAAATAGCTCAATAAGAATAACATGTGTGCTCTATTTGAGTGAGTATAGCACTCTGTGTACAACAGGAAACCTGCCCTTTCTATATGTAACCCAAACCTAGCAACCTTAATACAGCAAGAGCAAAGCTAGAGGAAGATGATATAAAAGAGGAAGAGCAGGGGGAGAAACGGGGGAGTGAATTATGGGAGGACTGACAGGTAGGATAGCTGGCATGGCAGAAAGCTGTGATTCCACAGAGGGGAGGCAGAAAACAGATTCAGGGTTCATTTGCATTTCAAACTCTCCCGACTTGCAGCCTGTAATGCCAGAAACCTGCTGATGTGCACTCTCTTCCCCTCCACTGTCTCCCTCTATCTCAGTTCATCTCAATCTCCATTTTTCTCTTTTTCTCAGATTCACTGCAGTGATTCCTTCTACTGCCGCTTTTCTGCTTCTCCTGCAGGTTTAGTCGTTCAGCGCGTTTCATTCCTTCATCTCTAGTTTTATTATTTCCTTCCCACGCCTCTCTTTCTTTTATCTATCTTTTACCTGTATTTCTATATTTGTCTTGCTGTTTGTCACCTTTCTCTTTGTCCTTTTGTCTCTCCTGTTTTCTTGCTGTCCTTTATCACTTCCCTCCTTCCCTTCTGTCTGTTTTCCTCAGTTTTCCTCTTCACTCTTTAGCGTTGCTCTCAGACAGTGCTTAGTTTCCATCTGTCCTCATTTGGATCCTGTAGTGCAGAGTGTTATTAAAGTGATGAAGATGCACAGCAGGGGGAGATATTGACTCAGAGACAAAGAAACAGAGAGTATTAAAGTGAAAAGGCGGTAAGGCTACTGTAGAAGTTATAATGAGAGCGAGGTGGCAGTTGAAATAACAAACACTGACAGTAGATTATTTCACTCATTATTATTTGACTGTGGGATACTTTGCCATGTAGTGTCAGACCTCCTGCGCCACTTTGTGGGTAAAGAATCACCTTTCCACTGTGTAAGATTGTCATTTAGTGGTGTAGAAGTCTGTGTAAACATGTTATGCCTAAAGCTACTATTGCATTTTCATATATTGAAAAAGTGCCAAACATTCCCTAAACCCAATGGAACTGCTGTGAGTTTCAAAACCTATATTAATATAGTTAAAAAAGTGGATTTGGGGGAAAGGGAAATCTGACACAATATCCTCACCATGTTGACATAAACATATAGTGGTTGCAATGAATGTTTGTTTCACACCAAAATGTCTTTGCATTTGCAGTTTATTTGCATAAAAATATACTGTAACTAGCAACGTATGTGTTCTCCTACATTTATTTTTATACATCCACCCAAAATGTCCTGAATGCAAGCACGCAAAAATGCATTTCAACCTGTACATGTTGTGTTTTCCAAGGATAAGACAATATTTGTTTTTAGAATATGTTTTTTAGTAACTTGGTGACTGCAACAAATCTGCGTAAATTACTAATTGGTGATTCCTGTCACATACAAAGTGTTTACTGTCCTCTGCATATGTTGTATATACAATTCAATTCAATTTATCTATATTTATATAGCACTAAATCATAAGGTCATGTCAATGCACTTTACATAGCAGGTTTTGGGCCTTGCCAACAGTCCCACTTGAGCAGCACTAGGTGACTTTAATGGAAGAAACCTCCAGCAGAACCAGGCTCAGAGTGCGCAGGACATAGCACAGTGGAGTGTTACTGGAGACAGAAGAAACAAAGTTAATAACATGCAATGATGCCATAAGACGGTTTAGAGTCACCTGATCCATCTCTAACTATAAGCTTTATTAAAAAGGAACGTTTTTAAGTCTAGTCTTAAAGGT
>JAUMHF010000021.1:20328950-20378621 GCA_032359275.1 Microctenopoma steveboyesi | reverse complement strand
CACTCTGAGACAGGATGCTCCTAATCTTAGAAATATTCCTGAGGTGGAAGAAGGCAGTTCTGGAGATTTCTTTTATGAAATGGTTAAACGAGATATCTTGATCAAAAATAACACCAAGATTCCTCACAGCAGTGTTAGAAGCCAGTGCAATATCAGCTAAGGTGGCAATCTAATCAGAAATATACTGTATATATAATATATGACGCCTCTAGTTCCTTCGTTTTAGTCTGTGTATTTCAAAATAAAATGCTCAGCTCATTTTAGGATCTATTTAACAGCTATTTGACTTATAGGTAATCTATCCTAACATTATTAGAACCATGTGGTGCTTCTGTTGTAGAACGGCTGCTGGACTCAAACAGAGAAAAATGTAATATGTGAAGATGAAACTGCTGATCTGTGTGTGTGTGTATCTGCAAGGACTGTCTTCATCTAGACACCTGGGACATGTGTGTGTAGATAAGCCTTCTCTTGCCTAGCTGCCTGCTGTGTGTGTTTGTGCATCAGTATGAAGAGTTTGGTCCATGTGTAAAATTGCATGTGTGGACATGCGTGAGTGAACTCGGGTCTCTTATGTATCTGTGTGTTTCCTGCACTGAGCCATATGAGGCCATCATTTGCCACTTCAAAGTCCTTACCCATAATCCCCAGAGTGTGGATTCATTTGCACTTGAAACCCGACGAGTGAGCGAGAAGAAGAGAAGCGGGGAGCAAGAGAGAAGATGGCAAATGAGACGCAAAAACAAGATGAGGAAAACTCTGACCGTGTGCAACATAAAATGTAATCTGTGTGTGTGTGTGTGTGTGTGTGTGTGTGTGTGAGACGCACGTGTGTGGAGGAGCAAGCTGACATGACTCATTTTCCTAACTGCTTATTTTTCCTCCTTCCACCTCTGCCTTATTCTCATTTCCCCTCTTTCTGCCAGCCCCTCTCTTTGATTTTTTTTGGGAGCCTTGGGGAATGCTCTCACAGGGATGCCTAAATACAACCTCACCACACACGCCGACCCACTTACACACATGATAGAGACCCACACATTGACCGCATGACGGATATGCACGTATAAGCTATCTATCCATCTATCTCTGATTTTGTAGCGCTTGATCAGAAATGGGTTTTTTTCTGAACTTGCTAAAAATGCAATGTACATTTGTATACATACAAAAATCTATAAATAAATAATCATACAAAGAACTGCCAAAAATTGCAGTACCGTGACTCACACCAATTTTCAAACAGAGCTTCAGAGCAATTTTCTATCCAAACAACGAGCCTGAGAAAAGAAGAGCGAAATGGTGTTTGTTATCCCTGTGACGCCTGATTGCCTGTTTACAACGATATTTCAGTGTGCAGTTTAATCTGAGTTTCTCTTGAATTCGAACACAGAAAGTATGATGCTAAGAAACCTTTAGATGCCCCGTGATTAGAATTCACCTCTTCTTACTTATCAGACGCAGACATGGTAGTTCAGCAGAGTCTGGTAGCTTATATTATCAGAAAAAGTTTTCATTGTTATTTCAGAAATGACAGAGGAAGATGAGCCAGTTCATTGTGTTTTGTTGCTTTGATTTTGCTTGGTTAAAGCGTTTCTTTTACTGTAAACTACTGACGTATTTTCAGCTGCTTGCTTTGCACCGCAGATTCATCCAAACCCTGTAAACATCACAGACTCCCATTTCCTCTGAAAAACATGCTGCAAAAGCACTGAAGGAACATACTCCAGGCTGGTTTGGACAGGTGTCCTGACGCTTGGTGCGCAGTGGCAACAGGTCCAACAGAGCTAAGAGGGCCCAGAGGTGCATTCTCCTTACTTTAAATTCATACAGTAAATTATGATTTTTTAAGGGAAACATCTTGACTTTGTCTGCATAAGTGAAAATGAAGATGTCGTTGCAGAAATACTCCTTGATTCAGCAAGAGACATGACTTTATATCTATATATAGTTTTATTACAAAAATATAAGGAAGTAGGATAACAGAGTCAAACAAGCCTGGAAAAACCCAGACAAAGGATTTCTGAATCACATCACTTTAATTGCGTTGTTCTCGGATGCAGCATGCATTAACTATTGAGCTGCCTCTTTGCAAGTCTCTCCACCTAAAATCTGACTCTGAAGTGAGCCACGTTTTCACATTATTACTCGGAACGACGCAATTATCCACTCCAACCTGAAAAACACCACCTCCATTTGCACTGTTGCGTGCATCGCCGGCGTTGACTGTTGAGTGATTTGTAGCGAGACTCGCCAGAGCGCTGTGACTCAGAACGTCTGCTGATGTAAAGACGCGGGGCTGAGCTGTTTAGGATGAATCTAGGTCAGACAGAGCGGGCCGAGCAACCCTGATGATGAACTGGACATGATGGCGAGAGAGAAAAATAACTGGAGTTATTACTGTTTCTGCCCCCTCACCCAACCAACAGTCAGATCACTGCATGCGTTTGTGTGTGTGTGTGTGTGTGTGTGTGTGTGCGTGCATACAATGCATTTATGCATCTGTGTGCACATGCATGTCAGATCTGCGTGTATTTACTGCATGTGTGTGGGGGTATATTTGTGTTTTGCTCTGATGATATTAGACAGCTAGGGAGGGAAAAGCACCTGAAGCAGCCACCTTACTGAGAACAGAGGGAGTGATGGAGCGAGTGAAGAGAAGTGGCCTGTGGTTGGAGAGAAGTGGATTGAGAGAAAATGTTTGTGTGGAGGAGGGAAGTGGCGTCTGATGTTGTCCTTAATTATTAGTATTTGTTTCTACTGGTCGTTTTGCTTTATAGAAACTTCTAAAATATCATTCTCATTTACTTTTGTCAGTACATTAAGTTGTAATAATGAACATCTGTGTCACACTGTTTCTGTTTATACCAACTCAAACTATTGGGTTGAGATGAAAAACATAACTCTATAATCTCGTCTACAATTAATAATAAGTAAGCAGCTTTTAGTGGAAATTAAAGTGTGTTTAAATGTTGAGTATATTAATTCTTGTTTGTGTTGTTATGATGCTAACTGTAACTGTCGAGTGCTGAATCCTTTTCTCTTTTACCTTCTCTATCTAATCTTCATACACTCCTTTCATACCTCCACACACACACACACAGTGTGACATCAAACTTTAAACAATATGTTTTATATCAGAGGTTAAAGAAATGCGCTAGGTGAAAATATTAGCTTCACAGTTGTATGACAATTTTTCGGGTTCACAATGTCTTTTTTTCCGTTTGAACCTGTGTGATCTGCCCAGTAACATCACAGTCAGTCAACAGTCAGATAACGGGCTCAGCTGCGGCTGTGGTCCTAAGAATCAGCCGAGCATCAAGCCAGGAATTCCTCCTAGACATATGTATGGATCATGGATGTAACACAACAGCTACTCTACGCTGTTATGAATGCAGATTTTACACAATTGTTATTTTTTGATATCTTTGCTCAAACTGCTGTTTTATTGAATATCACTGCATTTAATTCTGCAGATTTCTGTAGCTTTTAGTGAAATTCTCACAGCTCATCTACTGTGAAATGTCTTTATATCTGCAATGCACCTTCAGTATAGCAAATTGGAATATGGAATTATCCACATAAAAGATAATGACAGGATAATGTTGATAGTTGGTGTATGAGGAGGAATTTGTCTCTGGTGGAAGTCTACTTGTGGCAGTTTATGCTGAAATATGAGCTCAAAGTCCATCGCACAGACCTCGTGCACTTTGCACTGCTGACATTTCCGAGATGCATAATTTCAGCCAACCTGATGTTCCAGCAAGTAATGAGATACTGTCCAGCACCTTCTGGTAGAAACGTCTAAACAAACCAACCCAGGAAGCAATATTAGTAGAAACCTGTTCTAAATAAAGATCTGATCCTCTGCCTTTCTCTTCTCCTCCTGTGCGCTCTCATTCATCTATTTTTATCTTTTTGTTGTTCACTTTCCCTCCTAAAGTCAGAACCTCTTCTTTTCTTTTCTTCTTTATGCCTCTCCCCTTCCCTCGAATCATCGTGCACACATCCTCTCCTCTGAGCTCACCCTACAATTTCTCTCCTACTCCCCTCTGAATCTCTCTCTCTCTCTGGGGTTGAGCGGTCGTAGCGTAAGCGCCACTCATCTCTTATCATCGCCACTGAGTTCCCCGAGCGCTCAGCAGTCTACATCTCCCCCTCTGTCTCTTTCTCTCCCTGTTCTATTCTCTCCTTTTAGTGTCTGTTTGTCTCTCTTTCTTCTCCCCCCGTGGATGTTACTATAATAACGGAAACTTCATGTCGGCTGTCATGTTTTGCGGTCTGAGGAGGGACGTTGGGGCAAATAGTGTCGGTGAGTGCAGAAAGCATGAGGGAAATTCCTTCGGTGAACAGATAGACGTGTTAAGCTTTTAATTATTCAGCTATTGCCGTTAAGCTGCTGCTGTTGTGATGGATGTGAACTACACTCATTAAAATATTGCACTATGCTTTTTCATTGGCTGTTCGATGGAAGTGGGGCTACTCAGGTGATTCGATTTTTTCTTTTCTCTCTCTTTTGGGTTTTTGTGTTGTGCAATGTCTCGGCTAAGTCATAAAATATATCTAGTGCTCTAAGTAAAAACCACCCGTCAGTAAACATCAGAAACATGCAGCAGCTCAAATCCAATTAATCACAGATGGTGTGTTTTGCGTAACGATATTAAATAATAGTTTATTGATCCCCCTGGGGAATCGTTGTTTGGACAGCTGCTAGACCTGTGTCTGCACTACTATGGGTTACTAGTGTTTTGTCCAAGGACACCACGACATGTAGCTTTGTGGAGATGGAGAATCAAACCGCTGACCCTTAGGTTGGAAGACGACTGCTCTACACACTGAGCTGTCACCCCCCCCCCCCCTTTATGGCTAATATGTGCCATGTATGCAATTAGGCCTAAATCCAGCTTTAGATTTTGAATTAAAAACTTTAAATGTCATTAACTAATGCCAGTTTTTACACATTTGGAAGAAACCCAACTCTGAATTTTCACTGAGGTTGATAAACTGTGTTAGATACACAGAAACGTGTATTGCTAATGAAGAAATGTTGCATTTTGAGGTGATGCACTGTCTTAGCTTCTTCTTCCATTGTTTTAGTTCAATGTGGTAAAACTTGGTGCCTGTTAAACTTCCATATGAGAAATGCCTCCAGTACCGAAGACCAGATGTCTACTCTGCTGTTGCAGATGCAGTATTTCTGCTTGGTCACTGGACGAAAGAAGATTCCGCAACATATTTTTCCACGTGGGAGTTTAATGGTATTGGTGGTGGAAGGATTTTAATCTGCTTTCATTTAAATAGTGGGCACTAGCTATCTTATCTTAAAGACCTTCAAAGTCTTTTCTAGTCAGGATTAAAAACCAGCGAACATGATACAAGCACAGAGATCGTTTTAATTTGTTCCTTTAGAGTCTGCAGTATTGTCGCACAGTTAGTAAAATTTATTAGCAGTATTAATAAGGTGAGCACCATCCTATTTCATGCACCAATGAGCGTAGAAACTATATTCTCCACAATGGCCCCAGAGACTATGATGATGATAACAATGCTGAGAATGTGATCGCTAGAAATGAGCTTTTATTTCTCCAGAGGTCTCACATTTTACAGCATGCATTGTTAAATTATCGCTGCACTTTGGCTTCCTTCTTATTAGGCATAAATACTAAAATAGTCACGAGGAATGGTTTGGACAACAGCGGGTTAAGGAACCTTTACATTTCTTAGCACATATATGATGTTCATTGGCTTTTGGGATTGATTTAACCTTTTTATTCACTGTTCGGAAAAGATGAGCACATACAATACTAATGGAGAAGTTGTTGTGGAATAAATGAATGATGAGGGGTTCATCACTACCTTGGCCTTCTGCCAACTGCTCAAGTTGATCCGCTTAATTTTCTGCGCGTTGCTGAGCTGGCTGCACAGCAGAATTTAATAGTGACTGTGTTGGCTGTTACCATCAGCTGTGCATGATGCATGCAGTTTCTCCTCCAGTTCCCTACAAGCTGCTTTCCGCGCAGCATGTTGCAACCATAATCCTCCAGGAGGCCTCTCTTCTGTGATTACAGGCGTAAAGTGATGCAGCTAAACTCGCACAGACTGATAACATGTTATAGTTCCCGATTGCACCCGAACTGAATTTCAGATATTGTAACAGTGGTGTTGTCAGTTGAATGGTTTTAACGGCAGATATAGAAAGTTCTCTCTGTGTCTTCATCTCATTTTGTTCTCCTCCCTCTGTCATTTCCATTTTTAGGCTTTTAGATAACACTCACACCTCGAGCGGCTTACAAGTGGCGCTCAGGTACCTTGTGGCACAGTGTAGAGCTGATGAAGCTCAAACCATGAAGCTTATTAACGAAGAAACTGTCTCTCACGTCACACCATCTCACTTGCTTCTCATTTTCACAGTTTGTCTCTCTGTTTTCCTTCGCCGGCCCTCTGTTGAACCTTGTCAACGGAGTTAACTGGGCGTTATGTCGGATCTACGACCCAGACATGTTGGCAGAAAGAAACTGGAACTTCAAAGGAGTTTTTGATGCTTTGTTTTTCTGCTCTACACATGCCAAGCTGTTTTCTCTTCATGTCTTCTTCTCTTTAGCTGTGAACCATTTATGTCTTCTTTTTTTATGGAGACTTGGCTGCTATTATGGAGAATTTAGTGACACATTATTGTCTGTGTAACACTTGAAAAGCTAAATCCATACAAACCACAAGACCTGTTCTTCTTTCTTTAAATGAATGACAAATACCACGTCCACTGCTGCTTTTAAGGCAGAAATTTTAAGACAGAAAAAACTGTATTACTCCTAAATAGTTTTGCCTTATTACAGCTGCTCTCCGTTCAAAAGTATAGAACAGAAGCACAACCAGACAGAGATCAACACAAATACACAAAAAACTCAGTAAAAACAAAGAAAATGTAGGGAAAGGAATGTAACAACTCAAATATGGCCTAAGTAATATTTGAATGAATAATGAGCACTATCGTCATCCTCCATCCCTCCTCTTTACAGAGGTGGGAGGAGTAGTACAGTTTCATGGCTGATCTCCTGTGGCACTCGGTGTAACACTCGACATTGATCAGTCTTTGGCTGAACGTGCTCTCTGTTCAACCAGGCAGCTGTGGAGGGGCTGGGAGGGATTGTCCAGGATAGAGAGGACTTTAGGCAGCACCATCCTCTCAGCTACAACACGTAGAGGATCCAGCTCCATGCCATGTTGGACCTGAGCTGTACAAGACTGGATATAATATGTGTAGTGTTAGTGTGGTAGTAAACATATGGGGGAATTCTGCAGCTCAGTGTGTACATGCAAAGCCTTTGTCTAGTGCTACTGCAAAAGTGTTGCATATAAAGTGTGGTGAGCAGGTTGGATGAGAGAGTTGCACATCAGGCTTTGATGCAGGAGACCAGAGTCCCAGTGTAGGCGTCTTGTTAACATAGTTTTTTTCTGTTAATTGACATATCTCGGTTTAGTTTTCATTTTAAGTGCTGGTCTAACCCTAATAGTGACCATAATATAGTTGCCAGTGTGAATCTCATAACATAAAAGCTGGCTTTAGGTTTAGAAAGTAAAGTTACTGAACATAATGCATCATGATTTGTGACATACTCAAGGAGCGTTGCTTGTCTCACAAAAGCATTGGTTATTTGAAACCTGGCGTTATTACGTATAGCGCTTGCTAGCTTTCTCATCAGTTGTCAGAAAAGAGAAAATTTAATCTGCGCAGAGCCTGAATGCAGGGAGAATGACTGAAATAGAATTGTCTGGCAGCGAAACACGCTGTCAAACCACGTTATAGTGTAGATCAAATTCCAACTTTTAAGTGAGAGTTTTACATTATTTTTAAAATGTATTACTTTTTCTGAGTTCCTTTCGTAAAACAGGTTACTGCAGCACGCTGGACTGAGCAGGACTGGACTTATCCTCCTCCAGTCGCTGAAGCACTTATGTCATCGGTCTCTCACAAGTTTTCCACAAGGAACGTTCAGAGCCTTGAGAGAAAGTGGTAAAAAGAGGATAGAGGGAGAGAAACAAACACGAGATTTTTACAGCTAAAGCGGCGATGACACCCCTATTTTGCCCTCCCTTCTGCCCCCCCCCACTCCCCACCAGATCCATGTAGGCTGCAATTAACCACAACAGAGAAGCCATTAACCGTCCTAATTACTGCTTGTTCCTTCCATAGCTGTTCTGTATGTGTGGGTGAGAGATAACTACGTGTGTGTGTCTGTTGGTGGATGAGGGGGTGTAAGAAAATGTGTGCAAGAGGTGACAGAGTTTGTTTGTATACAGATGAGGGTAATTGTGAGACCCTACTGTACACGTCTTAACGTGCTCATCCTGTCTTCATGTTTCCTCGGTTTATTTGTCCACTGTGTTACGTTGGTTGGGCAGGCGGGGTGGTCGATACAGTTCATGTGTACTCCCGCTCACTTCTCTGTTTCCTTTTTTACCCCGCTCTGTGTATATGGCAGTGCGTGTTAACCACAGTTGCACTGCATGCCAAGCATAATCGCGGACAATACCTAATTACGCATCTTCCCCGCCTTCAGCATCATAATGGCTGCAATCAGACGCTTTGGCATTCAATAACCAAGAGCCTGCATGTGTGTAGGCATCAGACACACACACACAGAGATACTCGCACAGGTCCCTGAAGGCATCCACAGACTTTTTTTTCTTATCATTATTAATATTATAATTATGCACAGTTGATGTTGTGAGCAGCAACAGGAAGGTGTGTGTTTGGGAGACAGGGTTGGTGTTTGACCACGGCTACAGTGTGTCCTTGACGGTATGATAAGAATATAGAATACCACCAAATGCTGTCACCATTAAGTGTTGACAAGAAGCATAGTGGACTCTTTGTTGTCAATCATAGTGGTGCAAATCTAAGTGAAAATCCTCGAGTCAGCAGGATCAAGTCAGGACCAAGGAGTCAAATCGCGTTACGTGAAAATCCTGATGACTCCTCGCTGAGGTATCCGGGTAACGGCCTGGCTGACAGTGAATCTGCACAGGCTCTGTTGTCAGCTTCACCCGTGTCTCACTTCTGTAGTTGTATGAGAGTATAACAACACTATATCTGCTTTTGCTCCGGAGACAAAACACTGATTTTGTGCACTACAACTATTTGATCTGTTACAGAAGAAGTTGTTTCTGGAATTCCTGTTTTAATTGCTGAAGCTGCTGCAGTCTAATGTAGACACTGAGGTAATCGGAGTTAATGCAAAAGTAGCACAAAAAAATTATCTGTGACCGATGATTTGGAAATTGAATGAATTAGTACCTTTAATAAGAAAATCATGTTTCTATTTAGAACCAGTTATTGTATTTTCTGCTCATTTTTTGTGTTATAGCTGTGAATTAACACGTGTGCCTATCTTTATCTGACCTCTTCAGCCGCATGCCATTTGTATTAAAATGCCTGTTGGTTTGCTGAATGGCTGCTTGATTATGATAGTGAGTCAACTTAATTGCCTCATTCAACAAAATGAAACAGGCTGCGGCTGCATCAGTCTGTTCAATTCAGCGCCTTTCACTGGCACCTTGTGTTTTCCTTAATGCATCCAGAGAAGCCTTGCTGAGCATTGAGTGCTCTTCTTCTTAGCAGCAGCCTGCTTCCTCTAATACAGGTGTTAGTACCTGGCAGGTGCCCAATCCAAACACAGCACAGCACAATCACTCTCATTCATTATGCATATTCACTCAGACAATAAAAGTCCATCAGCACACAGCATTATTGTGTTTATTACTGCGCGTTGTTCCTGCAAGCATTCGCTGGTCGTTGTTTGAAGATTTCCATCTCAAGACTTTTTCTTTCTTTTTGGTCGTATGATGCAAGATAGGGTCACAGGCGAAATGCTTTTCCTGCCTATGGAGCTGTGCTTATACCTGAAGTATTGATCTGCATTTCACTCTCAGCAGTTAAAATTCATGTTGCAGTCGGCGCACTCGTAAACCTCAAATGGCCTTCCTGAACCCTTAATCTTTGTACAAGATCGCCCTGTGTATATGTGCATCAGATCAAGGACGATGAGCTGAGACTTTGATCATACCGTACATACATCCACAGCCTTCAGAGAGAAACCACTTCAGAGTTCTCCATGGGTGCATATGCTGTGTGAGTTTTGTGTGCTGTTATGTGTCTATAGGATAAACTCTTACTGTGGATGTGAAATACACTTCCAGCTGTCTGGGCGTGCACGTGTGTGCGCGCGCTTCTTATCTGCTACGCTTTTATCGCGCATATTATACTGATGTGTTTGTGTGTGTCACTCTACCTAGAACAGTCGTCATAGATAAGGTCATCATGCGTACAAATAGCACAGCAGAGCCCCCTGGCAATGCTACACGAGTGTGTGTTTGTGGAAAGAGAGAGGCGGATAAGAAGGAAACCGAGATTGTTTGCTTGAATGTGTTTCTCTATAATTACGTGATATTGTCCTGTTAGAAGATGCGTCTGTTTTTTGTCTGTTTGGGAAAGTGTGTCTGTTGACTGCCTGGAGCCATCTCGCTTCTTCTTTGCCTGTCTGGCCCATTCCCTGTTAAATGGGTTTCCAGTGACCTTGAGGTAAAATGTGAAACAATAATTGATGCATATGTGTGTCAGTGTTTGTGCCGTGTGTGCAGGTGGTGCGTAGCTAACGGAAAATCTCAACTATTCAGCACCTCACACACTTCCAGAATAGTTGCACATTATTGCGTGCTGATTTCTTTTCTTAGAGACGCAGTGTGCACAAAACATCAACTTCTCAATTAAGACTTTATGAAGACAATGTTTCTGTTCTGCTGATTATCTGGATGTTCCTGTAGGCAAATGTTATATGTATCCACAAACACTGCAGAAATATGCAGCAGGAGAAAATATGTCAAAATGAAAATGAATATACTGGCAAACATATGACAATGATTGATGAGGCGCATTTTCCTCTCATTTAAAAATGTGAATACATTTTTTCAGCTTCTTGTTCATTTAAAACGAGCGAAGCTAGAAACTGTCCGTTCATGTGCTGATGGTAAAAAGCTGTGTCTCTGTGTGTGTCTGTGTGTTCCGGGCTCACTGCATCGACAACTAGCGACAGCCGGCATGTAACAACAGTTAATGGTTAATGGTCAGTGTCAACATGGTTGTAGTAGCTGGTGCAAAATGACCATTTAAGCTTTTCTGCACAGCAAACAGTGAAATCCTGCTGCACGGAGATCTACAGTTTCTACAGGACTAGGACAGTCGTGGTTTATTAGATCTCAGGTTTCAGCAGTACAACCTGCACCAAGCGTGAATGTGTGTGTGTGATTATAGGCTATATGTCATTTTGTGTGTACAGTAGGCACACATTTGTGTAAAGCTTTGGTGAATGCTGGAGGGAATCCTGCAAGATACTACAGAGAAGTGTCTCTTCATGCATGATGGCACACTCACAGACGTACACACACAGGCCTAGCAGGTGTTTCTGAATGAAACTGGATGTTTTAAATCTGACAAGTGGAAGTTTTCACCTACAACCCTGTAAAACAACACCTCCACCTGCATTTTGTATTTTTAACAGTTTGTGTGTGTGTGTGTGGGTGTGTGTGTGTGAGAAGATGAATTATTTGTGCCTTCTGAACTGTTGCACGTCTGGCTGCTTTCCCAGCAGAGATGAGCTGTTATGAGTGTGTGTTCTTGGTAAGAAGTGAACATGTCATCAGCCCCTACGGATCTTTACATCGGTAGGGGCTGTTACATGTTTTAATTAAAATAAAAAGACTTGAACTGATCCAAAAGGATGTTCCAAGTCTTATCCTTGGTTTACTGATCAGCCTTTGCCAGTTCACTGCCCTCAGTTTGTTTTTGCTATGTGTCTCGCTATTTCATTAACTCAGTGAGTGAGTGAGCACAAAGCTTGTGAGCTCAGGATTCTGCCTGTCGGAAGTCTCTTTTGTGTGAGAAATGTTAGAGCTGCTTGTCGCTTGCTTAGAGATGATATAGTTGTAAATAGTAAATGACCCTTTGGTCAAGTGAGAAGAATTTCTCATTATGAGGTCTTCAGTGCCTATTAAAAAAAATAATAACATCCAAAAACATTTTGCATTGCTCAAAACTCTAGTGTAAAAAGCACTTAGTTATCAAAAATTATCAAAACTAGTCAAAGTTGTCGCTTGATGAGAAGCTCGTGCTGTATGCATTATGCCTGTGTTTCCACTGCAGGAGGAAAATCTGGCCCGATGCCTCATCTAAAACTCAACCTGTGCAGTAAGCTGACAGCACCAGCAGTCATTAGCCTAATCACATTCAAATTATTCACGAGGAGACATTAATTTATCAGACACAGTAGGAGAGGGAAGGCAGTGCAGAAGAGGTCTACAAGAGAGTGTCAACGTACAGCCATTAAAAAACACAATATTAGTTCTAGCGCATCATCTGTTATGCTTTCCAATCCATGTTGTGTTAGTGTTGCAGCCAGCAGGACTCTCGCATGAGAAAGCTGAGGATTCGCACCCCAGCAGTTTGTCTCATATCCAGTTAGAAAGCCAAGGATTGCAAAGGTGCCCGAAGCGTTCCTTACGTTTGTCGCTGCCTGTGTATTTGTGGACACGCGTTGCAGTCTGCTTTGTGTGTTTGCGTGCCTGTGCACCTGCAGATGTACATTTCGGTGCCTAAATCCGTTGGTAAGCGCATTTCTGTGCTGCCACAGGCTCATGCGTGTTGGTTGGTGTGTTTGTGTTTGTGTAGATGAGCAGCCTTTGGGGTCCATTACGCCTGTGACAGCCCCACAGCAGGAAAGCAGCCAGCCAGCTAACATGCGAAAGCAGTTCTGAATTCACGACTTATGAATGATTAAACTTATTACACCTCTGTGAGCATCGCTAAATTCTGAGACTCAACAACAATGGCCTCTTTTCCACTGTCACTGCTGGGATGAGAACTGATTTCTAAGCATTACCAGTGGGACAATGCTGCATATTTAAAAGCTGTTAGAGGGCAGGAAAATGGGCCACGTGTGAAGACACTAGACGGAAGCAACTTTATATATTCAGGTTTTTGGAGGGTTGTATGAGTCCTTAGTGTAATGGTGTTATGCGAATTTTTCAGATAATTACATTGTGTTTCAAAAAACAGATGAAGAGCAACAGAATTATGGATTTCCATATTTAACACCGCACTAATTTGTGCTAAAATTCGTGCGACCTAGTACTTTGTGCACAAATGAACATACATGCAGTCAGAATACATACGTCTACCAAAATATATATGCATTCACAGAAAAATAAATAATCATTCATTAAAAAGGAGCACTACATTCAACATACTTGTTGAAAAAAGTCTTAAAAAATGTTGAGCTCAAAGAGCTTTTCAAAGAGCTCAAGTACCTTGGTTTCAAATTGTTAGTTATCTAGCTTTGAATTGTTTATAGAAATACATACTGTACCATGAATCTACAAAACTTGGAATTACGTATAATAATACAATGTACAAATACAATTCAGCTGTAGTTGTCAGTTACCAGAACTAAGTAACAAAGGTTTTTTTAACACTTATGTTCAAAATAATCTGCGAATAATAATTCAAAATAATAAAAATTAATTCTGCAAAAAGAAATAATTATGAAGTTTAGTTTGGCAAACAGGTTGAAAAATGTGTGAATTTAAGTTGAGTGGTTTATATGATTCATTTTTTGCTAATTGTTTCTTGCCACCATACATCAGCTTGGCGTCAGCTAACTAAACAAAGGAATGAATATTTTAGATCAACTGTTGATAATGACACCATATGATGCATGGTGCATCTTATTTTTTGTTACTGTGGAAGTGGGACGTGAAGGCAGCCTAGATAACCACAACTTAGGACATTCAGCAGGACACTCTGCATATTAAAATCCTTTCAAACATGCTCTGTCCATGACAGTAAGCTGATTTGAAATGCTGCTGCGGGTGCTGCAAAGCATTAAAAATACATTTATTGTGATGCAAGTTTAGCACAGACGTTTATGTTTAAGCGGTGGTGTAATTGTCCCTCATTATAATGCAACTTAATTACACTTCTACAATAGAATATGAGCAGAGAATAGGTGTATGAATTGTTAAATTTCTCCCACCCTTCTGATGGAGCAGAGGTTGTAAAGTAGGACACATCCACTTCCCTCAGAGCCACAACAACAGCCTCAGCCCCACTATCACAGCTGCTGTCAAACTGATTTCAAGAGTGTGGGTTAGCAAAATATGTAATATCCTTCATATATCATTGATGAGAAAATGTGTACATCGCAATCACAAAGTGCTCAGTGGAAAAGAATGCTTGTGAGTCCCTGACAACTAAAATGATGAGGTCTGAGACAGTTATTAAGAAGAAATACCTGCAGTTTAAAATAATTCCTAACCCAAACCCTGTTTCTGAGCTGACACCTCCACAACTGCACACTGCATGTCATTATTGTCTCCCACAGAAAGACAGGACTCCCACACTTTCTTTCCTTTCCTTTGCACCTTCCTTCATCCTTCTCCAAAATAAGCAGGAATGACATGTTCCAGGCAGGGTTATCCCTGCAGCTCAAAACAGGAACAAATGCACTTGCACATTGTCTGGTATCAGATGACTTACATCTGAAAATACAAGGAGCCCACCTTCTCCATGTATAGTCAAGTAACTGCTGGACTGAAACTAGAGATCCAGAGCTGCAGAACTAAAACCGCCTTGCAGCTTATTTTAAGGTGATTCACATGCATGAAACAGGTCCAAGAAGCTCTTGTCAGAATTTGACAGTTCTTGCAGAACTCTGAACTCTGTAGTTCAGTAGTTTAAAAGTGCAGTTTCAGACAATTGTGGAGATAGCAGCAGAAGTTATCAAATATTAAAAACTGCAGACAATAAATGTTGTTGCCAACAGCCTCTATCACAGACTATAAAACAGGGCATCTGTTTTCTCCTGTGACACATAACCACGATGGCTGTTTGACTGTTCAGCATAACTTCGTCAGGACTTCACGAATAAGACTAACTAAACTAAATACCAACATAGGTCATCTGTCCCTATCATCTGTCCCGGAACATTGGAAATAGCACCCTCTTGATAGGAAATGTGCTGGACCTCCATTGTCATGGTTTCCGAATTTGGAGGTGCGATTTGTCTGCTTCGTTTACCAGTGTAGCAAATGAAACCTGAAAAAAATTCCTTACTGTACATGTTATCTTCTTAAGAAGCCATGCATACAAAATGTATGTAATTAGCATTTGTGATAATCCTCTCTAATTGAACTATGTGTTGGGAAGTGGTTTCACGTATTTATGCAGCATTTTTATACAAATCTTGCAAACTTTAAGACTTGTCAGGTAGAAGATGCCTCTGAAACAGCTTGCTGTTTTAATTGTTGGTGTCTTTATATTTTATTATTTGTCTACTGTGAAACATAGCACAGATGGCAAAGCCAAAAGCTTGTGTGACAGGTAAATAAACTGTCACTTAATAACATCTATTATATTCATCATCATATTATATTCATCATCAGCAATGCCTGGTGAAATGTGGAGAATTCAATTTCTTGTTTATTATTTTAATTGAATTTGAAAATTCAGGACAGTTTTGTGAAGTGTCATGTTTTGTAACCAATCAGATGTTGAGTTTTCCGTATAGGGCGTGATCTTTGACCCCAGAACCTCTGACGAGTTTGTACAGTTCGCTAGCTGAACTTAAGCTAACTGAAGCTAGCTGGTACATAAGGTCATTACTTAGACCTAACAAGAGGACGAATTTCTCAAAATTATGTTGAGAAATGATGCGCAGCTTTGGTA
The DNA here is from genome assembly GCA_032359275.1 of Microctenopoma steveboyesi. Taxonomy (NCBI): domain Eukaryota; kingdom Metazoa; phylum Chordata; class Actinopteri; order Anabantiformes; family Anabantidae; genus Microctenopoma; species Microctenopoma steveboyesi. The sequence goes on along the minus strand of JAUMHF010000021.1, from coordinate 20,362,852 downwards.
AGTCTAATGGAAGTTTATCTGACTTTACCAGATATTGATGTTTGCTGTTTCAAACCGTTTCTGCTGATTTAAAAAATATTTAGATAGCGTGACAGTAAAATCGGGTCAAACATTTTAGCTTGTTGGCGGTTTAGCTTGGCTTGTATTGATTCCTTTCTAATTATAATAATTATGTTTGCTTGTCGGGTATCAGAAAATGTGAATGGTTGTTGATGGAGCATCCTGTTATACTGACAATAGCAGTATATTGTTGATATTACGTGTGCAAATGTCTGCAGTAAATGTACTGTAACTGTCATAGATGTTGAAGCTTTTTGATCATTGTTTTGCTGCAGAACCAGAACCAGAAGCAAGCTTGAGCTTGAGGTCGTGAACAGATGGCCCAACATTTTCCTCCATGACGTTTGGCTAGAGAGCAGAATTCATGGTTCCACGTACCACATCCAGTCTTGCTGGTCCTGAGGCTGCAACACAGCCACAGACCATCTCATTATTACCACCAGATTATCTTATTGGGATGATGTTGCTTTTCTGAAATGTCCTTTTATGCCAGATGTAATGGAACACACATCACATCTGGCATAAAGGACACAGATGTATTGGATGACACACCTTCCTAAAGGTTCAACGAAGCAACCCTCAACAGAACAATGACTCTTTGTCAGCCTGGGCACAGTGCTGAAAAGAAACCTGTGGTTGTTATTTGTCTCTATTAATGAGGAACAAAATGTGCTTCTAGCTGTTTATACGTTATTAAACCGTTTTCCAGGCTAAACAAGATTCATCTGAATTTGTGGAACTCCAGTTTCTTTTCACGTTTTAGCGACTTTGACTTTAAACTACAGATTTATGAACTGGACCAAGGACTGTGCTTCTTCTGATTTACTACCTTCCTTTTTAGAGGGTCAACAGTGTCAAGTGCAGTGCACCGTGAAGCTGAAGCATTATCAACAATATATTCAACCTTTACAGAAATAAGGTTCGGATATAAGGAATTTAGAGATTGACGACTGACAGGTGAACATGTGCACTTTGTACAGTGTTATTAAAGAATTGTTTTTGCATGTGCATTTTTCTGCTTTGGTGATGAAGCATTTCTTTATCATGTAGTAGTAGTATCATGTAGTAGTAGTGCGGTGTAGAACACTCGCTTTCCTCTGCAACAAAATGTTGTCAGTGTGGAGCAGATTATTTTGGAGTGTTTGTTTGGCTGGGATTATCGTATTAGGTGATTATATGTGCATGATGTAATCCAAGCCAAACATTTTCAAAGTTGTCACTCTGAAAACATATCTACCTATCTACCTTATCTGAAGCTGTCATCCAGGTGCATGTTCAGGGAAACACCACGAATCCCAAGCTCAACCCTCAAAACACTATATTTCAGTTATATATTGTGTTTTATATACTTCATGTTTCAGTACATGACTTAAAGTGTTTCTAACTGTTTATTCTGTGTATCTGTTTTTCTTTAGATGATGGACCATATGGAAAAACAAAGGATATCTCTGGACCTGAACACCCCATGGCCGCAAGAAGACACAGTATACCAGGTACGTAACACTTCTATAGATCCACATTGGTCTATACTGCTGTAAATTGTGTTGTCAAGACTCAACAATCATACAGAACCATCACAGTCATCTCTAGTCTAATTTCATCTCATAGAAATGCCTACTGCAAAGTCTGGCAAAAGCAATTTCCTTGATTAGCTCCTTAACTGATCTCGATAATCTTCTCTTTGTATGTAAGTGGCAGTGTGATCTGATAGCTGCAGAGACAGCCTGATAATAACAGAGTTTCAGGTTATCAATTAACAGCTGTTTGCTGAATATAAACTGGTCCAAAACCTTGTCATATTTATTTACATAATATACATACATTCAGAAAAAAAAACAGACATTGTCACTTGTTTTTGAAATAAAAGTATTTTATCCTTTATTAGCCCTACGTGTTGGACTAATAAAGGATTATCTTATCTTTAGGCTTAACTTAAGATCTTAACTTATCTTATCTTAATATACAATATATATTATCTTAATATATATATAAGTGTGGTGACACTTATTGGTTAAGATTAGAGAACATTTTTGGTCTGGCTTGGTCTGCATCCACTTTGCAAAATTTTAAATTGGTAAATGTAATAACTAATTCATCCAAAAAATATATTCAGAGCATAATCAGCCATTTATTTAGTTTCCAATAAAGTGTTGCATACTGTTGAAGGTCAAACTGGAGCTCAGAAGCTCAGAAGATGTTCATGGCACAAAAAGCTGCATTTATGCAAATGAACAGTATGGACCGTACAAAGACTAATGAAGGAATGAGAGGCTTAGTGCATCTATTCAATGTATGTTGAGTGTGAATATACGTGTGCTGTGCCCATCAGAGGTAACATGAAACATTTCACTGATCCTGAGAGTCACCTGAGGGATTTATGTAATCTAAACATCCATCACACCAAGCTTCATTCACCTGTGTGTGTGCGTGTGTGTGTGTGTGTGTGTGTGTGTGTGTCTGAGTGCTGGAGATATAGACACAGAATGAGAGAAAGCTATTTATCAGTACTTTTGCAGTAGTATGTACAGTATCCTGGAATTTTAGTTTGGTGTGCTGTGTTTAAAGTAGTTTGGTTTGAAAGCCCCCAACCCCATAAAACTGTACCATGTGTCAAAGATCAAATCAGACCATAAGTTTAAAGAAGTAGCCACCATTACCAAAACCGAATAACCAAAGTGGAAACTAGTGTTTCAGTAGTAACTTTTGTCCTGAACTTTAGCTTCAAAGCAGCAGAAGGATGAAAGTGAACTGAACTTTGCACCTTTGCAGTGTTGTTCCCAAGTCAACCCATTAAGTTGTTTACTTCATCAAGCCTGGCTGCCCCTTTACAGGGAATATTTGCTAGAAAAGAGGTTATATGTAATTTCTCTGAATTTCAGGATGCTTTTTTTAAACACTAGTTTAATTAATTGTTTGGGGAATTTGTTGTAACACTGTACAATAGTTTTTGGTTTTTTTCCATTGTTACTTGGTGCTCATTACCACAATCCATTCAGTTTCCTTCAGTGGGTTCAGTATGCGTGTTTTACACAGTTTATTTGAAGTACTGGTATCTGTTGCCTTGGTTTCTGTTAATAGATATAATATGTTGGAATATTGTATTGAAATATCTGATCAGTAATGGGTAAAGAAAAGCTGTTATTAGCATTAACACATCAACGTTAAAAGTTTTTTTTAAAAATGATCAAACAATAGTTTTTTCCAAAGCCTTAAGCCCATGCGTCCAAATGTTTTACTGGTATTGTAGGTATTGTATTTAAAAAAATATTTCAGTTAAATTGTTTCTTATTTTTTAAAAATAAGTATGTTTACATTTTCATCATAACTAGCCTAAACCTGTCCCTGTCCTTACTGAGACTATAAGAATATAAACTCATTCTACAGAAGGTCAATTAGACACTCCAGTAATAAATCCATAATGATGGTGTGATGAATGTAAATTATCAAATAAAGAGTACTCAACATATCTTCAGTCTGATGGTTAATTTGAGTTCAGTCTGGATAAAGTGATGTTTTAAATTAGTAGTGTGAGCTACTGATGAACAGTAATTGCTTTCTGTATATATTCACTATAACACAGTTTCAGTGATTTGCTGTGTTTTAATGAACAGTCACACAATCAGGTTTACTTGACTTGATATAAGGAGTTTCAGTGTCAGGGTACCTGTACAGAGGTATTCACACTATTTGGAATATTTTTGTCTCATAACGTTAAACCACAATCAGTTTGTTTAAGAATCTCAAAGTGAAATGTGTAGTTTTCTATTCTTGTACAGTTTAGCATCTCCTGCACACTGTATGTGCACCTTAACCTTTCAAGAGCTGTTCATGCCTGTCAGGAACTATTCAAATGCAATAACAGCTAGAAGAATGAGGCTTTGTTATTCCTCATTATAAACAATGTTCATCCTTGCTGATGCGCGAGTTTGATTTTACTAATTTCGGCTGAATCTCTCAGTGTCTCACTGAAGGGCACACGTCAGCAAACATCATCTGGTTTATCTTTCTTGTCTATTGACTTCCCCTTAATCCAGGTATCAGAATGGACAGAGGTCAGCCACTAACCACTAATCTCTCTGCTGTATTTGTGCGTTCGAATGTGTCTTTATATGTCTGTGTACACATCCGTGTGTGTGTCTCTCTGCCTGTTTCGTGTGTCCGTGTCTATTTGTCTTTATGTGCATGTGTGTTTTTGCTTAGAAGCTCTCCGGGGGGTGACCATGGTTGAGTTGGTAAAGAAAGAAGGCAGCACACTGGGCCTCACCATCTCAGGAGGAACGGACAAGGATGGGAAACCACGGGTTTCAAACTTACGGCCTGGGGGACTGGCGGCTAGGTGGGTGGAGTCATCACCAAAGAAGAATAGAAAGACAACGTGCATTCACATCTTGAGTTATCAGTTAAACTAATAATTATAGCATGCCTTTCACTACATTCTCCCTTTTTCTTTTCAGGAGTGACCAGCTAAATGTTGGCGATTACATCAAGTCTGTGAACGGCATCAATTTGACCAAACTGCGTCATGAAGAGATCATCAGCTTATTGAAGAATGTTGGAGAGAGGGTTCTGCTGGAGGTGGAGTATGAACTGCCCCCCACAGGTACAAATTAATTACCACTATGGAAGATTGATGTTGAATAATTTGCTTTGCAATTGCTAGGAGTAATTAACATTTGTATCCATCTAATACCAGCATTTGTTTATCTCTACAGCCTCGTGTGCATAGTGACTATGAGATTATTAAGACTAGACATTAGACAATAGCTAGTTTCTTTCAGCTGACCCCCTTTCTGGGTCACTCCAGTGGATCTTCCACCCTTGCATATTTGATTTTACGCTGGATGCCCTTCCTCACACAACTTTACACATTTATCAGTGCTTGAGACTGGGACAAGAACAGACAGTTGGCAGTTGCCAGCTACCCTACCTACAGCATCACCGTTGTTGATTAACACTGGCAACACAAAGACTAGACACTAGGAATATGTTAACTTAAGTTCACACAAGTACACATGAAACTTGAATGAAATCAACTTGGCATTCATGATGCAGCAGAGGTATACCTACAGTTTATTGTAAAGATTGACTTAGCTAAGTGCAACAACTGAACTTTCTTAAGGGTCACATCTGAATTTTGCCTGAAAGTTGACCTGTACACGTTGTCCCCCATTTCTAAATTAAGCAAAGCAATGCAGTTAAGCAATGCACTGCATGAGGGGAAATCTGTTATTCTTTTGTTCTCATTTTCGGATGATGGTAACAATTTAAAAGGATTTTCCTGTTGTGCTGCTGTATACCATTACAAAGGTTGTTTTTCCACACTTCATTATTTTCATATTATGTTGACATGGTGTAGCATTCATGCCAAGTGTCGAGTGTGATCAACTGTGCCTGAATATAACATCTGAAACACATTTACTGCAGAAACAAAACCTTAACAACCACAGTATAAAATTATTTCACAATCTTTTCTTCTTCCCCTCTTCTCAAAGCACCAGACAGCACCTCCGGGGTTATATCAAAGACAATCGACATCTGTTTGCACAAAGAGGGGAACAGCTTCGGTTTTGTTATGAGAGGTAAGCATTAATAAACCAATACTAAACGTGCGTTCCCCACGTTAGCCAATGTCACTGCAGCAGCTTGACTATTTTCTCCTGTTACCATTGAGTTACACTTAAAATTTCTGCTGACAATTTCTAAAGCATACAGAAACATTGTAAGTTGATTTCCTGCCATCTAAGAGGCTATACTTCCATATTTTTAAATGTTCACTGTGGAAATCATGTTGAAGCTCGTTGAAATTGCTAACATCCACAGGATGATATTGTTGTTGCAAACAAATATGAAATTTTAAATAATTTTTAATTAGCCGTTTACTATTCTCACTTATTGGGGAAAAAAAATGAAAAAGTTTTGTTTTCTTGTGACAAAGACTCAAGAGTTTAGTGTGATCAGATTTGCCTTGCATTACTTACAGGTGGTACCCATGAAGACTGGCACAAGTCACGGCCCCTAGTGGTCACCTATGTAAGGCCAGGAGGTCCTGCAGACAGGTAGCACCACATAGACTCACATACAGTACACTGCACACATCAACCACCACATACATGTGTGTTATGCTGAGGAATATTCAAATTAAAATCAATCAAAAAATCAGTTGGCTTAAGAAATTTTTGTCCTTTTAAAAGATTTCCAAAGAGGTGATATATTTAGTAGGAAAAATTCAAATCAGATAAGTACTGCTGTCCATAGACTTAAAGCAAACAGCAGTACAGCTCTGCCATTTCCAGTGTTTTCATGCGAATAAACCCGAAGGATAATGGTGTCATTCCCTGTGACCATCACTGATATTTTGACAGATATGTGTTACTCAAAGCTACAGTGGAATTAATCACATCTTATCCCATTAATGCTGTCAGCATGTGTGTGGCTCAGTCTTCAGGTTTAACTAATAAGTCATGGCATTTCCACATAAATGTCAGCTCTGTTGTTGAATCGATCTAGTTCAACTGTGATTAACCCTTCAGTAAACACAGAACATGTAACTTTTTAATTAATTATACTCTGGAAATTGAGTCATGGCAACTAGACATATTTCTTGTTAGGTCATAATGTTTCACTACTCATTGAAGTAGCTTCGTTAGACTGAAGTTGAGATTGTGGTCTCCTGCCAAAGGATTTACCTGGACGAGTACTCAAGACTTAAACGAGACTAGACTTAGAACCCGTCCACCTGACCAGTCACCTTACAGAAAAGGCTGTTGTGCAGTTTATTTGAATAAGTTCTATTGGTACACAATCGGTAGATCGACTGAGAATCTCAATCTACAGTTGTCGATATAACCAGCTGGAACACTAAAGTCACATTTACCTACATAGTGTCACTATGAAGTGAATATGGAGTGAAGACATAAAGGGGATAAAAGAAAAATCAGATTTATTAATAATAATACACAACAGTTTAAGTCTTCATTCTAAATACTATAAAGCAGTGGTTCTCCATTATTTTCTTTTGCACCCCCTTTAAAACATTTTATTAACTGTAAACATTAGTTGTCCACTTCAACGTGTTATGTTTACTTTTTTACTTTTTTTATATAGTTTTTTAACATTTTGACAATAGTACTGCTTTGTGTGAGTTTTTTTTTGCACTTTACAATGGGATGGGCAACATTGTATGAGGCTAGCTCACAAAATGACCAGTCTGTTGGTACACTCATCAACTTTTTGTTTGAAACAGTCCATGAAACGTACCATTTTAACTTATGTTTCATACTATCGGCTGTGTTCACGGTAAATCCAAGCGCTAAGTGGGCTTTATCATATATACTGGTCTTTTTTTCCTGCTACCGTCACATTCTCTATCTATCTCTTGCGTCTCTGCTGTTTTGATTTTGACTGTTAAACTTCTCAATCTCAACTCGTCCATCAGCGCCTTCACTCTGTACACTGGGGGTAGCCGTGTGTGTTTGGGGTTGGTCTACTTCTGCTGGCTTAAACAGGCAGCCTGTTGATTTGTTTGACCGCTGCTGCCACCTAGCGACTGGGTGTGGTTTAGCGTTACAGCAAGGAAAAGAATTGCTAAAAATAATGCATTCACTGCTATAAAGTATACATTAGCAAATGGTGGACTCCCCCCCCACGCCACCCCTATTAACACACAGTTGGTCTCTTCCACTTCCTATTTGTCGAGATTAAGAGGCCATCTTAAATTTGGACTGATCTTGTGGTCAAGAGACGAATGTAGTCCATTTAACAGACATTCTGAATTGATGAGATGAACGGTAAACAAAATGCCTGCATTACTGTTCAAAAACAATAAATGCAATACATAATCAGCCATGGGAAAACAAGAGATGTGTTTGTGCTACCTGGGATAATTAAAAAATAGATAACTATGTGATATATGTGTGGCCATCAGCTTATCAATCAACAGTAATTCATCAAACTGTAACAAAGGCTTGTATTGGTGTATTTTTAAAGTGTTGAAAATTCTGACACATAACACTTTGGTAGAGAAGGTACATTTTTTTTGTTTCATCTCACTAGCCTAACTTTAATTAAACTTGTACATCTGGGGTTTATTTGTCAAGTGTTGTCTGGGAAGAGCTGTTAAGTGCCACAACAGTGACTGTTGTACCTCTGGGACACTTTGAAGTGATGTGTTAGACATCTATCCTCCAATCAACAAAACACTACAAGAGGGGAATATCTTTAGATTAGCACGCTTGGTGAATTATGACAAAGAGCCTTTTAGTTGTTCCTTATTTCTGTGCTGCATTAAACAGCCTATTAAGATAGGTTTTCACTTAATATGTTACCCAGGATCGTTATCTCAGGAATTCCACTTCAAAATTCAGCTACTTCTTGACTCAGCCTTTTTCTCTTTGTCTTCAAAGCAAGAAAAGACAGAAAACATGATATATGACCATCTTCTCCGGTCAGTCAAGAGCTACAGTCAGTTAATACCAGTCTTTAGAAGTGCTAGGTGCCATTTTTATTCTAACTATCATCTGTGGTGGAAAAATAAATGCTCGCAACAATAAATCTGGACAGCTGCAGAGTAGCTGCTGAAGGTAAGGTATCTTCCTTCCACCATCCTCAAGGCTTGTGAAACTGCTCTGAAGGAATCTGGCAAATATTTTTTCTTAGCAAAATCAATTTGCTGTATACCTAGCAAATACAAAAACTAGCATACAACTGTATTCTCAACCTGCAAACTCATTTTTACATTTAATTGCATACAACAAATAAGCAAAAAAAGTGTATTTTATTTTAAATACACCCTAAAGTACACATTATATAACCCTCTGCTCGTCCCCACATACAGTAGATTGATAGACTGGGACAAGAGCAAGATAAAATTCTATCATGGCATTGAGTTATTTCTCCCTCAGGCACATCTAACAGCATTCTAAAGAAAATCATCCTAAAAATGTGGGTCAGTCCAGGGAAGACGAATGAGATATTCATGCTGCTTTATACCCCATTTATATGCCAGTTCGAGGAGACTTAATCCACAGTACCATACTGTCCAGGAGTTCCTACATTTCCAGTATTAATCTGTCGAAGTACAAGTGAGCATACGTTTTTCTTCTTTTCTTTTCCTTTTTTGCATAACCATAAGGATTCCCAGTGCATCATTTTGAATGCATCCAGTTTGAATGGTACTGGAGATAGAGTCTAAAACCAGGCTAAATGTCAATTAAGTCCTAAAGTCTTTTCTTTTTTACAGTTTTAGCTTCTATAAAGGGAGTAGATGTTACTGGTAAAGAGGTTCCCAGGAAGACTGAGGAGCACTTTCAGTTTTGTACTAATCAAAGAATTATATTCGACTCCCCACATTTCTTACGAAACTTCATCCCAAAGATACGTCCATCATGTAAACTAATTCCAGCTGCAATAAAACTTTTTTTTTGCTCTCAACTTGGCTTTCATCGTGTTGTTAAAAAGCTCCAGGGCTATCAGCATCATACTTTACAACTTCTGGCTGGTACGATGACAGCTCTGTATTAGTCACACTCTGACATCATGCATAAAGCATCTACAAGCTCTTTAATGTAGTCCTCGCCATGAAAAATTAAAAATAGTACATTTCCATTTTTGGGGAAATATAATGCTGCTTAATATGTGCCGTTAAACATGTTTTTGTCAATCAAGTACTGAAAATTACAATGAATGTCTTGATTTGAACATAGAAATCAGACCATTAAGATTAATTTAGAAAGACATAGTAGTGGAGGTAAAAGGAGAAGATAAAGAAGCTGAATGAAGTAGCAAGGTAAGGAAATATGGGTATTCAAAGAAAGGAGAACAAGTGAGGAATAGAAAAGCATTTTGCTAGGATTTGGGGATTTCTCATGATTTCTCTCAAATCCAGACATTATTTGACAGCATGTGTTGTTATTAACTTGCTTTTCCTCTGATGTGAACATCTGCACAAATGAATGTGGGGAGGACTGATAGGAAATACAGAGAAGAAAAGAGGAAAAGAAAATGGAGATAAACAAATACAAAACTTCAACCGGATTCTAGACAAACTGTTGAATTCTTTCTTGTGAAGTCGATCTGTAATATTAAGGTTGTGTAAATGAATGATCTTGATTTGTGTTGTTTAGAGAGGGCACACTGCGTCCCGGGGATCGCCTCCTCAGTGTGGACGGCGTGCCGCTGCACAACGCCATCCACAGCGACGCCCTTAGTGTGTTGGCTCAGTGTGGCCAAGAAGCTCTGTTCCAGATAGAGTATGATGTCACTATTATGGGTGAGAGACCACACACACACACCCTCGACTCACACATGAAGTACAGCTTGGGGTAGACAGAGAAAACCACAGAAATTGGTTTGTTGTTTGTTGATGTGTTGGCCTTCTCTGCCTTAGGCTGAACTCTGCGTTTTTGGGGCTTAATTTGCTCAATTTAACTCTCCCAGAATGCATTGCAAATAATCCCCCGGCCATCACATCTGGTAGTTTATAGTTTTAAGGATTTTTTTCAAGCTCATTTACAATGCTTCTTAAAGTTGGAGATGCAGAAATTGAAAGGTACTGTTATTCAACTGTTAGTTCGCCATGCACAGGAGCTTTAAAGATTTAAATATTAATGTATATATTATTAATATATTTAACATATTAATATCAATAATTTTTTCACCCATCAGACACACTAACGAATGCCTCCGGTCCACTATTAGTGGAAATCGCCAAGTCGCCGGGAGCCACACTTGGTATCACACTGACATCAGCCAGTCATCGAAATAAGCAGGTCATTGTCATCGACCGGGTAAAACCTGGCAGCGTGGTGGACAGGTACACACCTGCTTGACTCAGTCTGTCAAATGTCTGTGAACAGTTTCTTCACAAGGGCCAGTGTTGCATAAATACTATTTTTAGTACATTCATAGCTACATCATATGTTTTAGAATGGCTGCTAACCTGGAATTATACACCATGAGAAACAGACACACATTACATATTCTTTTAGGAAACAAATGCTGATAAAATACTAAAAAATAACAGGAATTGAACATTTGTAATAGAAGCATTAGCATGTCATGCATTGCAGTGGAACAATTTGTACAATATTTATTTTTTATATTATTTATGTTTTTATTAGACCATATTTGTGTGAACTACAATATTCAGGCTACTATCAAGGTAATGACAATATATTATAATATGCTAGATAAATATGTTAACAGCACTTACATACATACATTTTCTATGGTATCACTCAGTCTCTCTTCAGTACCAACTCCAAATGTATGGGTTGGGTTAGAGATGTGCAGTGGTTGCAGATTTCCACACAGAATATATCCTCTCTTCCTAGCACACCCATGGACACACAGATTCAAAGAAAGCAGCAGGCAGGATATTGCCCCGAGCCTCAGTCTGGCTCTGAAATATACATGAAGCACTTGAACTTTATGTCAAGCCTGAAACGAGCACTAAAATAACCTCACTCAGCTGGACAGGTTGACTGTGGAGGTCAATGTCCTGTCACTATTCATTTCCACATGCTTGCAAGTTCATTTTAAAAATTGGGACCACAGCACAAAGATCAGAGGCATCAGGCTGACCAACTTTGCAGCATGCTGATCTGAGCTGGTCGGGCCGCATAGCCTCCATGCCTATCCTCCAAGAGACAAAAACACAGTCCTTAACTGCTTCTTTTTTTTTTTTACCAGATGTGGAGCGCTGCACGGTGGGGATCACCTGCTGTCCATCGATGGGACGTCAACTGAACACTGTACGGTCCTGGAGGCGACGCAGCTACTAGCAAGCACAACAGAACTGGTCAAACTAGAAATCCTGCCCTCGCACCAAACGAGGCTAACGGGGAAGCAGCAGGATACAGGTGTTTACGACCATTTCAGTAAATATCTGTTTGTATACGTACTGTATTTGAACTTGAAGCATGAAACCAACACGGTTTTCTTTTAATATTCTTGCTAGAATCTAAGGATGAATGGGATTTCTCATTACACATTAGCCAAATGACACTATCCAATGTCTTTGTAGAGAATACACCATATTGGTGTCGTGTGTTGCTGCGTTTTACATTTGTCTCTAATTTGAATCTTTCTTCATAGTGAACACTGGCTGCAGATTCAGCATCTCTGTATTTGTGTGTGTGTTTTCACTTTGACACCCTGTGCTGTCTGATTTCACGTTATAGTGAAATATAGTTTCATTTATTGTAACAGCGAGATGGTAAAGGAACGTTTACTCAGATCTTCCGTCTGTGAGACAATGTCTGTTCTGTGTCTGAGACTTGATGTGAATGAGAAAAATACGCTTTGGGTAAGACCAAAGCTTCCAGCTGTCAGTTTGGTGTGTGTGTGTGTGTGTGTGTGTTCACTTTGGTTTCTGTAGCCACCAAGTTCTTGATTCTTTTTCCTGTTTCCATTTTTCTCCTGTTTCTGTCCACAGCTAGTTTTCACTGACCTGCTAAAGTCATACAACGAAAAGCAAAGCAGTGAAAAAGAAATGACTGTTTCACTGTGGACTCATTTCTCTGAGGGAGATATGTTAAAAATATTTTTATCACATGAACACATTAACTACTAAGTACAATACTATAAAGTATGTTTGAACAACGTGTACTAGCTCATGTTCAATAAAGTAAATAGGACAGAATAAAATAAACATGATATTATTGGGGTTTAGCTCCAATTAAGTTGCTTCATGCACATTTAGCAGATTAGAGCAGAAAACAAACCTGCCGCCCTCTCTCGCTGAACACAGATCGAGGAATATTTTGGCTGCGATGGCATATTTGTGCTTAATTAGCTCGAGGAGTTTTTCTTCACCCGAAGCTAAGCAGCAGCACATCATCCGCGGGAGAATTAGTGGCAGTGGATTTACGGGGTGGAACAGTGATTCCAGCAGTGGCGGTTTCACTATCCCAGGTTTAAGAAAGACAGTGTACAGACACATCATATTAATGCAATGACGCGCGCACACACGTAGACGAAAGGTTCACTCATCTGTAAAACGTGTTGCATCAAATTTATTTCATTCATTTTAAACATGTTTTCTCATTGGTGGGAGAAAGACTGATGATAAAGACCAGGAATTGCAGAGCACCTAGACAAGAACCTAGAATAATGGTTTGCTTTATAGAATTTGTGTGGGATGGGAGTCGCAGCTTAGTATCTAAAGCAAAAATAAGTCACAGAGATTTCAAAGGAAGGATGTTGTTTAATTAATATCACTGCACCTCAGAAGCTGACACCTCTTCCTCTCACTTGTCCTGATTTCTCCTACCTCCTCTGTCTACTACATTATGTACTCACCACGTTCCACATGTCGCACCCTTCTTTCTCCCTGTTTTCTCTCCAACACATCCAGTTGTATTTTATTTTGAAGAGGCAAAGAACTGTAAAACTAATGTCTTGAGAAAGTCATAGAGGTTACACGTAAACACTACACCGACACTCTCCCTCGAAAGGTCACCGCCTCATCCTGTGTCTCCTTCATCTGTTTCAGCAAGGCAAAATCCATTCTCTCCTTTTAATCATGATTGTGTGTTTTTGTGCTTCAGGAAGTGAACACAGCTCATTAGGATACTGATGGCCTTGCTGCAAACCTTTCGGCTGGCTTGCCACAGCTTTATTAATAGACGCTTTGATTAAAGGTTCTGAAATTTGCTGGGTGTGTGTATGACTGTGGTTGTGTTACTGCAGCAGTGTGCTTTGCTGAGACAAAAGTATGTGTTTGTAATATGCTTTGTGTCTCACCAGTGTGTTTTCTAAGGATGCAGTGACTTTATTTTATTCAAGGAGGGTTAGATGAGAACTTAGACTGAAGCTGCCCAACACCTCTGTTCCTTAGACCTCCTGCAAATAGAGTAGTTAGGATAAACTGACTCACATATCCTGGAAATAGCAGCTTTGCTGGAACGATGTAACCGTAGAGGGCAGCTTAGGAGCTGCTTCATAGTCGAGATAGATTTGTATAGTGAGGGATTACACATGCAGATGCATAGGTTGTCAGACTTTAGCCTTGACTGTATGTTGATGGCCCCAGGGGGATTTCCCCAGAAGAGGTTCGCTATAAAGAAATGGGGAAGCACAGTTCACCAGCAGTTCTGCTTTTTAATCATTGTATTGAATGTCTGTGGTGTAGTTTCTAGCTAGTGGTAATATATTGCTCCCTTTCTTAATTTTTCTAGCTAAGTGAGAATGAATTGTCATGTCATAAGGAAATGAACAGCAGTCTCCTGCGTAACCTGTGTTCTTGTGTCTGATTGGCTGATGGGGAGCCTTACGTCCGTATTCAGTCTTAGCTGTCATCATTTTTCCTTCAGTGAAAACTTCTGTATCACACACTGACTCGTTTTACTTCATGAAACTTTACTATTTAAATCAGAGCTGAAATAGAAATGCTGGTTAAACTATAAACACATAGAGGTTTTTGCCTCGGTTATACTTCAGTTGCTTTTATGCTTTGCAGCAAACAACACACTGTATCACGCTCATATAGTGCAGAGCAATATATTGGTCTGAATAAATTAATATTACACAAAGATACCAGAATAAATGTGGGTTCTGCAGCAGAACAATGATCCAAAACACACCAGCAAGTCTAACTCTCAAAAGACCAATTCCTGCATCTCCAAGGGTTTGGAGTGACCCAGACTAAATCTGGTGTTAAATCTAATGGGATGCTGTGGCATGACCTTAAGCAGGCCATTCATGCTTGAAATGGTGAAATGATGAATTTCAAAGACGATTTGGCCAAAATTCAACCACAGTGATGTGAAAGTCTTATTGGTTGTAGTTGTTGCCATCAAGGGTGACACAAACAATTAGAATGTACTTTTTCACATAGAGATATGTGGGTTGACAAACAGTGACGTGCATTGAGACATATTGTAAGTCATAAAGAACGACATGACGTCGTTTATAGACATTAAATGTGGATAAAACAGACGGACATAACACTACATTAGGTGCGAACATGCTGCAGTATTTAAACTGTATTGTCATTATTATCTGATATACTAGTTATAGTTATATTAAAGAGTCTCATTTACAACCAGTGACTAGTCAAGTCTGAGGGGGATTTATTTTGATAAATTAATGAGCCTCAGCATTGTCAAATTTGGATTTGGTTTAAGGGAATAAGTCAGCCCGATGGCCTCACAAGTAACAAAACTACATGTGTATGTTTTAGTGAAGGTTCTGAAGTCAGACCACCCGCACTCCTGGGACCCCTGTGTGAACTACTGTCATCCTCCAAACTCGACCCTCAGTAACACGAGCTCCACTCTCAACAAGTCGTGGACGGCCTCGAATAATAACACCATCAACAGCCTCGACTACTGCAAGTGTAAGCAAACAAACACACCTCTGTGTGTCCCACTTCTTTTCTCTCTCCTCATTCATCATTTATTTGTTTATTGATTCTTTCCTGTTTCGTTACTTTAATCAAATGATTTGCGCAAAGAAGAAATAATTGCACTTTCATCCTACCTAGTGTAACAAAGGACCTCTGGCAAAAGGGGACTTCTCTTGAAAATAGCCTGCCTGCTTCCTTTACTTCTTTTTGTCCATGCCTGCAGGAGCTTAAATTGTTTTTTCTCCCTATCTCTATGTTCTTGCCCATGCGTGGCAGTAAGTGAACAATTCTTTTCTCCCCCCCCCCCCCCCCCCTTTTTGCAGCTCTGGTATCTGCCAGTTTCTCTCCTGGTTCTACGACCACGTCGGGTCCCAGTAGCCAGAGCTCAAGCACCCTGCCCAGGACTACAGTCCCCATGAGTCCCCGCAACTCGCTGCTTAAACGGCGACAGAGAAAGAAAGAGCACAAGAGCTCCCGTAAGCTCCATCTTTCTGTCTTTACAGTAACATGGTTGAAAATGTAAATCTGTGTAATGTATTTGTATTTGTGTATTTAGTGTCCCTGGCATCTAGTTCAGTGGGTCCAGGTGGTCAGGTGGTTCACGTAGAGACCAGTGAGGTCGTCTTAACAGGTGACCCATTGAATGGCTTTGGCGTCCAGCTGCAGGGAGGAATATTTGCCACTGAAACGTTGTCTGCGCCCCCGCTCATTCGATTCATAGAGCCTGACAGTTCTGCAGAGAGGTGAGCCCACACATACACATGTTGACTCAGTCACACACACACACGTTTTCACACAGCTAACATAAAAACACCCTGTGCTCGGCTCCTGCCGTTAATCTATGTACACGCTGGGATGTAAAGCAGGTACGTTACCATTTGTTATAGGAACAGTCTTATGTTTACTGGTCTCACTGAAGAGAAAACATATGATGTGTTATGTGATTTAAGTGAGACAGAAACCAAAGGCAATGTTTTGTGCTTGCGGGCTACACTATTTGGTAAAGTGACCTTAATTTGTGATGTTCTTATGGATGAATGACCATACAGGAAAGGAACCTTTTGTGTGGCTAATTTTAATTGTAGAGCACAGGACAAATACTATTAGTGCTTTTAGTGTGTGTGTGTGTGTGTGTGTGTGTGTTTGTATTTGTTATTATTCGGCTGTTGAGCTTTACTATTGGCTGGCTGTGTGTGTGTGTGTGTGTGTGTGATCAGATGTTGGTGGTGTATTAAAAGCTCTGTATGGCTCTGTGTTACACGTGGGTGTATAAATATTCTTTCATCATTTATGCACAAGTGTAGGTGGTGTTTCTTTAGATACTGTGTGTGTCCACACCTGTATGTTAGCATTGTTTCACGTTTGCATGTGTTGATAATTTGGTGTTAGTTTCTCTAAATGAATTCTCCCTCGTGTTTTGTTGTATGTTGTATGTATCTTTGTGTCAACTGAGTTATGTTTCTGTTGTGTTAACAACTTCTCTGTGCTGCACCCCGAGGCCACACTCTCTTCCCATTAGCAGCCCACGCTAACAACACTAATTAGGTAGCTTCCCCTCACCCACGCACAGGGAATCAATAAGTAGCTTCCTTTCTGCTTGACGGGGTGAATCCAAACAAACTCCTTCACACCATGAATTACACTTAACCACAACTTGTGGTTTAGGGACTAGTGTTTAAAACCAAAGGTCTTGTGCAACATATTCCTTTACATATTTTAACCATAATTATCCCACACCACCGCTGCTGGAAACAGCACTAATGGAACAGACAACATATTGGTGGCTTAATAGACCGCAGCTGATCCTCGATCCGTTCAGATCACCCTCCAAGGTTTGGTGTTAGAGCCACTGCTCTCTGTGACTGAGGGTGGAGTTAAGATCCTCCACACAGAGCAGATAAGACATAGAGGAAAAGGTGGCAATAATAACTCATTTTTGTGTACTTCACCCAACCCTTAATGTCAGGACTAATGTGTATTTTAAAGTGAGGATTTATTAGACTGTACTATTTTAGGCTACGTTAAGCTGATCAACTGTCGACCAAATATATGTATGATTTAAAAAATACTGTAGTTGTGCAGTGAACAATGAACAATTTAACTAAATTAATGAACTAAATTAGCTAATTAACAATTGGCGTCATGTGAGGGCATAAAATACAGTACAGCATTTGTACTTGACAGACAAAAATGATTCTGTGTATAATTAACAAAACTGAATCGCAGTGTAAAGATATCTAGAGCATAGAAAGTCCCGTTCACATGCTGCACACACTGACCCTGACATCCTGACTAACCCCTATGCATCAGGTCTGCAGACAAAGTAAGAAGGACGATCCAGGTTAAGAGCAATCGAGGAGAGAGACTGTTAACAGGGGGATAAACCCTGACATTACCTATTCAGACTGAAAATGTAAAAAGATGTTAAATAGACATAAACTAAGATGTAGAAGGGCAGTGAGACAGGGCCATTTAATCCTCCTTGGATCAAAATGAAGACTCCTGGTGCCGCATTAATGCAGGTCACCGACTCATGGCTTAATGGGGATACATCATTTGGTGAGTTATATTTTAGACAAGTTCATATCCCAACTGCCCTGCAAATCCAAAGGGCAGCGACTGCATGAAGGTGAGGCCAAGTTAAAGAAAGACGTATCCCTACATCTTCATTTTCTCCTGTCAAAGAGAGGAGTAGTATTTTGTAATATGGCTCTTATTGGAGTTAATATCTGAAACGTACAATAACATGTTTCTGTAGGATTATACTAGGCATTGCTTTGATGCAACCATGGCAAGGTTCAAAATGTGGGGAATTCTTAGTTTTCCAGGTTCATTAGTTAGTAATTGACGCTGAGGTCAGATGAGGCAGGTTCAGGTTGGTTTAGCAGAGGGTTACGTCGTCTTGTGGCAGGTCTGGCTGATTTCTCACAATGCTATGGTTTTCCTGCCAAGGTAAAGAATCTAGTTTGGGTTTCTGGGCTTCTCTTTCATTCCATAGTAAAATCAAGCATAGAACATGTTTGACTTTATTGGGTGCAGAAATATTTAATTTGAGCATTACTTTCATCGGGTACATGTCAAATGAACAACTGTTAATGTGATTGATATAAGCAGTCGTTCAATATTGTGGAAAAATCTGAAAAAATCAGATTCAGATTTTATTTGTCAAATACACAGTCATATACAGTACAATATGCAGTGAAATGCTTAGCATTTGCAGCAACATGCAGTAATATGGCAGTGATCCTTATATAATCTGCATAAACCAAAATGAAATCCCCTTTTCGCATTAGAAGCCGGATATGGTAAATAATTGAATAGCTTTGGAAGGGCAGTGTTTATTATTGTGTCTGGTGGTTTCACATATCTGAAACATAAACCCCCTTCAGATATAAATTCCTTCCCATTAATGTGACGCCATCTGAACGCGTCGGGTCCATGTCTGAATAAACGCCTTTTCCATAAAAGTTATGAGTTGTACAGTAGAACGACTATGTAGCACTTTTTCTTTCAGTTCACTGAATTCACAGACCGAAACCTCAAGGGATAAAGAGAGAGTATTGTTTGTGATTTATAGCTTTAACAATCAGCACAAATGCACTTTACTTTTATTCCAGCTCTAATTTATTTTCCATAGATAGGAACTAAGTGTCTAAATGGTGAATGGTTTGGAAACAGAAATATTTAATATCCAAAGAGCAGCAATGAAAGCTACACAAGATAAAAAAATGTGCACCGCTGTGTAACTCAGCAGGGAACCTAAAGCTCTGGTCTTTTTTTTTAGGAATTAAAACATAACCCATTCCAGACAGGGGCCACTGACAATTACACTTAATGTTACAATTGTTGTTCCCTCTTGGGGGAATTTTGACTCTAGAGGGTAGTCCTGTGTAAATGGGCACAGGAAATAAATGCACAAACATGTTTTACTTTAGACAGAAATGTAGGTCAGAGGAGAAAGTGATGCCTTCGTCTCCCTTTGCTTTGGAAAACCTCTGAGTCATTAACAATAAGAAGAAGTAGTAAAGCTCATAGCGTTCACATTAAACACTTCTACAATGGCCCCAAAACCCCAACAACCCCCATATCTATTAAATGGAGTAATATGCAGGAATATTAACCCCACTGGGAATGCCTGGAGTAGTTTTATAAGGCCTAAAGCCACAACCAAAAAATATGTTCCCAGAAATTCAGGGTTCAGGTAAGAGAATCGTATTCAAAATCAAATTAAGAATCTGGGCTGAGTGTCGGGCAGGAGGGTTCACACAGAAAGGACCTATAAGGAAAACTTTTTTTTTCTCTTTCTGAGATCAGCATGGTAACTGTTGTTGTAGGTGTGGCCTGCTGCAAGTTGGAGACCGCCTCTTGTCAATCAATGGAATTCCCACAGAAGATGGAACGCTGGAGGAAGCCAATCAGCTCCTTCGTGATGCGGCGTTGACCAATAAGGTCACACTGGAGATAGAATTCGATGTAGCAGGTCTGTACCAACTCTTCGCTCATCCATGACTTTTTCAAACATTTAGTTACGATAAGAGAGAGCAGAGCACACGTCACACTGTGTGTTCTTACAGAGCATTCAGAAGTTGTGTTGGCGACGTTAGAAATAGACCCATTAGCACATGGAGGATGAACTGGTCAAGCTCAGCCGCTAAGAGCTTTTGAGATCATTCTGACAGAAGACAGATTAATTACAGCTCTTCAGTGCGGGTCATGGTCACACCAACATGCTTTTAACCACAGGAAAAAGCAAAACCCCAGACACAAACACATACTATCATTCGTATTTCAGATTTCTGTGTAGAATTCTAAAAAAGAAGGTTTAGTTAAAGCAAGTTTTAAAAGGTAGAGTGTTTAATATTTCATTAATGTAATGGACGGACGGATTTCCCTCAAGTCGACTTGGAGCAGGATTAAACTGTTTTTTTTGGCCACATTGAGCAGTAGAGTTTAGACGTACCTCCTACATGGGTGTGGCTCCTAAGAATAGATTCTATGCACCAGCAAACAAGCTGTGAGACAATTTCAGATCTTACAGACTGTTCAGATAATAATATGGGCTATATATCAGTGATAAGAAATGGTCTCTCGTAATGCACACACAAATAAGGCGGCTCTGCTTTATATGGATTCAAATCACTTGCAAACTTCCAGAGTTTTTCTACATTCTGTAGTGATGACACTATAAGAAAAGTGTAATGAAGCTCAAACGTCTCTGGTGTGCATAGTGTATATCGTCCGTGCCTCAGTACGACAGGAAAGAAACAGACTTGTTGATCATGTTTACAGTGTGAATGAATCAGACGAGTGTGGAGGACTCTTAAGTGAGGCTGGTCCTAATTATGTCTTGAGTGGTTGCTCTGCTCGCACTGCTTGCTCTGCTGTTTATGTCTGAATGTAGAATTGTTTTACCGGTGGAATTATTATGTTGACTCATGCAGGCAAACAGTAAGGATTTGAAGCCACTGTTTGCCCCGGAGAAGAGCGGTTCAGACGAGATAAGAGCAAGAGCTATATGCCTTGTAATTACAAATGTTAAGTGGGATGAGAAGAATTATTTCCTTGTTTATATTAATGGCTTTTCTGCATTTTTCTTTAAGACTGTCTGTGTGTGTTATTGGTTTACAGAGTCAGTGGTGCCCAGCAGCGGTACTTTCCACGTCAAGCTGCCGAAGAAAAGAGGAGTGGAACTGGGGCTCACCATCAGTGGTAGAAACACACACAAAACATGATTCATTTTGGTTATGTTAGAAAGGATGCTGGGAGATTGTTTTAAACTCACAGGACCAGCCTGCATTTTTTTTACAAAGAATGTCAGACCCCGATTGCTTTGTACTGTTAAAAAGTAAGTGGATTATTAGTGTTACCAGAAAACTGTGCAGTGCGCCGTTGTCAGATTCAAGTTTTAGTTAAAAGTTTACTGTGTTAATGACCCAGTCCCACTTCAGCAGGAATAACCTACGATCAAAATGAATTTCTGAGACAGGAGTTTGAGCTTTCTTCTTTAAGCCAACGTGGTAAAAGTATTATCCACACCACATGAGCTCAGTGACTGGTGGAACAAGGGCAGACAAACATTATTCATGGAAACGTGATTCAAAGACTGGTTGAGATCATTTTATAGGGTGTTTCCATAAGTTAAGTTACGTAGATGATTGAGTAACTGCACAGAACTCACAGTGTGACCAGTCCCGTTACTTTTAGGTTGCTCTGAAACTCTGAATATTATTACTGAATTTCTCTTCTCTGGTGCTGCGGTGGCTTTGATGGTGTAGTTGTGATGGATAATACATAAACCACGTATCTGACAGCCCCAAAGTTTAGATTGCGGTTGTGAAAATGGTTGAATGGCGCCATCTGGTGAATGAAAGCCTCCACAGTTGACTGTGATCAGATCTCATAAGGCAGAAAACACAGGATCTTTTATCCCAATAAGAGTAACTATAAATATAAATATTAAATATAAAAGTTTTTATGTAATTTTCCAAATTATCAGTTGATTCTTAGTGGTATCAAAACATTTTCACCCTCTAATAATTACCTTGTCATCTAAACATTCTTTATTACCATTAGTAATATTAGAATAAGGAATAGTAGTACTATCAGTAGCTGTGGTATTGGCTAGGGATGTTATAGTCTAGTGTTTGATGCTGCTGTTTTATTGTGACACCATCTTCCTCCACAGTCAGTAAGAAGCCAGGAGAACCTCTCATCATATCTGACATAAAGAAGGGCAGCATGGCTCACAGGTATCGCTCAGTCTATTCTATGTGATCCTACGTGTGCATGTCTCTATTGTCCATCTAATGCATTTCATCCCAATAATATGAAGGTCTGTCTCTTACATACTCTCACTGAGTCTAATACCATCCAACAGAGAAAGTTATCATTAAGATTAAAATCTTACTTTCATTTTAAATCTGTTAACGTGGACCTAAAATAAATATAGAGTGGAATCATCATCTTTTTTTTACAATAACATGGTTAATTTTATGATTATAACTTTGTAAAAGTAGAATTCATGCTGAACAGTATACTGTGTCAATGGGAGTGTATTTGAGCAGAACTATTTGCAAGAAGGCAGCTGCTCTTGTAGTACTTAAGTTTCCTTCCCTCAATTTGTCTCTCTTTAATGCAATTACAGAACAGCGTATTAGGTCCATCTGTGTGTTCTGTGGGCTCTGTAATGCACACCATTACAGGGCTGACTAGTTTTCTGTTTCTTTCGTTTTCCCTCCTTTAGAACAGGAACGTTGGAACCTGGTGATAAGCTGCTGGCCATTGACAACATCAGGCTGGAGAACTGCTCCAGAGAAGATGCAGAGCAGATCCTCCAGCAGTGTGAGGAGCTGGTCAAGCTAAAGATACGCAAAGACGAAGACAACTCGGGTATGTGTTTCCACGTGCCTCTTTTATAAGATGAGTCTGTGTATGCTGGTCAGCAGCAATATCCATCTCTGACCACCAGGGGATGCTATAGACTGCTGCTCAGTGACTGTAAAACAGTCATTGTCTATGATGCTGTAAGACGCATGTTTTGTTCTTTTTATCCCCACAAATCAGAACAATTAAAATATGTGTAAAACAATAAAAACAAGTGGCTTCACAAAGGAGTCCACACAGGAGGGAGGTTGTATCATACACTGATCCTGGTCCAGTGGGTTTACTGTGAGCAACACGTAGCAGCCTGAGGGTCCTGAGCCTTAATAAACACTTTTGCGTGTGGTGAACTTGGTAACATGCTACTGATCTGACAGCCAGATGCAAATGCAAATGTGTCAAAGCTGCTGCAAACAAATGTGGCTCTGTGTTTTGATGTGGTGTAAGAAGAACACGCAGCCCAACAGACATAGGTTGGTTATGTGTTATGATACTAGATTATGACTTCCACATCGTCACACAGACACAAACACGTATTTAGTTCATGTTAAGGGACATGATGACGAGGCAGTCTTCTCCTTAGTTTCCATGGAAACTGTGTTTTCCTCAGTGTTTTCTTGAGAAGAGTTTTGACCTACTTTTAAAATGTGTGTTTGTGTGTGTGTGTGTTGTGAACATATCAAATGAACAAGTAACGTGAGGCATTATTGCCAGGTAAACTTAATGTGGTGTCAGTGTGTCTCAGATGACCAGCCAACATCAGGCAGTGTCATCCACTCCTTGGAGCTGAAACAGTAGAATAACGCGTGCATGCGTCTGTGCCTGTGTGTGTGTATCAGATGAGCAGGAGACATCAGGCAGCATCATCTACACAGTGGAGCTGAAGCGCTACGGAGGCCCTCTAGGTATCACCATCTCAGGCACCGAGGAGCCTTTTGACCCCATCACTATATCTGGCCTGACCAAAAGGGGCCTGGCTGAGAGGTACACACTCACAATGACTTGGTCTGTGGTTTTGTTGTTGTTGTAGTGTGAGTGTAACCTCACACATCACGAGATAAGACAAAGTGATTGTATGTAAATATGGATGTTTATATGTACATGCAAAGCTTCCCTCGCTCCTCTCTGAATCCACCTGTCTTAAACATGTCTTTGAGTCTATTCAAGGCAGAGGTGAGCTGAAACCAAACGGGAGGATACATTTGTGGTCACTAGCCAACTTCCTTCTGATCCAAAAAGTTCTGTAGATGCAGAATGAAATGTCTCTGCCTTAAAGAAAGAAGTCCAGTTGACATTACTCAACTTTCAGACAACTTTACCTGGATGACTGAGAGATTTCAGATGTCTTAAAATAAATTTCCCATAAAGCTTTGACCACTACACAAGCACACAAACAGTATTAAACAGAAATGGCAAAAGGTAAAGAACAAGAGAAACTCTTAATGTGATCTTAAAATGTGACACTTGTCCTAAAAGATGTAATTAACTTCTAATAATATCAGTATAAAAATATGCAGATATGATCCGTTTAGTCCTTTCATGGTAACACACAGAGACATAAAGCAAAGCGATGAGACCAATGAAGGAATCTACTGATGTAGCTTTATTTAGTCGTCCTCATCAGAGGGGCAAAAGCCTTATTAGGAGAAATAATAGAAGAAGACTTTGGCAATACACAGAGGAATTCCCCAGCAGCAGCTGAGTGTGCAGCAGGTGCCGTGTGACATGGAGTGATGACAGAGACACAGCGTGTGAGACGGACTGAATAAAAAATGATGTAATGGTTTTCCTCATCTGAGTACTGATCACCCACTGGTGGATTTAGCTTACCTCCAGTCCACCACACACATATTCACAAATCGGCTTTTAATAACCAGACCACGTGTCATTCTACTAAAACACACCTCAGGAGGCAGCCTACTGCAAAACCTGCAACACCTCCACACGCAAACATCGCGTGACCCCGTTTTGTGATGCAAATGTCTACTTCCTATTCTGAGCTGTTGTCGATAGAGCACTTTACCTCAGATCTGCTGGCTAATAGCACTCTATAAATAAACTTAACTCAGCTTGACACAGAACAAAGTGCAGGAACACAAATTTTATCAACGCCGCCACATCTGTGTGGCTGGTGGAAAATAATTACACTGACCCAGTTTTTCTTTGAGCCTCGGATGAATAGAAACTAAACATATAGAATCCAAAGATGACACACACCCTAATTACTTATACATGTGCATTAAAGGTACATAATGTGCATGTGATGAGTGTGTGTGTGAGAGTGAGAGAGAGCAATAAGAGCTCAAATAAATGATCTCTGCCAAAGTAGGCCACAGAGTTTGCACTAGGTGGCCACTGAATGGGGGATTAAAGGGGGCTGGCGCCTCTATTCCAGTCACCTTGTTAGGAAATATCCAGGTGATTGTTTGGTTTAAATACAAATCCTTAAACCAAATCAGAAATGTTTGACTACGCTTCGCTGCTGCACATCCAGCCCTGTACCCACCAATATGATCTTTGCACCAAAAATCATTAATGTGGTCGATGAGTGTGCAATATATCTCATTCTGTGTATGTGTCCGTATATGTGTGTGAATATGTTCTCCTGTGTGTCCAGGACAGGGGCTATTCACGTGGGTGATCGGATCCTAGCTATCAACAGCGTCAGTCTTAAAGGGAAGCCACTGAGTGAAGCGATCCACCTGCTCCAAATGGCTGGAGAAACGGTCACACTTAAAATTAAAAAGCAGCTTGACAGTGAGTATGAAAACGTACTGTCTGAACACAGCTTAACAAAAACGACCACGCTGCTGACATGAACCTACAGAGGCATCGCTCAAACTTAAATTGAACCTAATTCCTGCTTTTATCCTCAGATTTAGAGGAGAGTAAGACAGCAGACGCAGAGGACACAACAGAGAATGAGCTCAGTGACCCAGAGGAGGATGATTTGACAGACAGCCAACAGACCAATAAGCTTTCGGAGCTCTACTCAACAACCATACCCAGTGTGGACTCTGCCATGGAATCATGGGATGGCTCAGGGCTGGATGCAGGCTACTGCAGTCAGGGTAAGGCTGGCATGAATAGGGTTTGTTCAGGGTTACATTAGCCAAAGACTGAAAAAACAAACATTGCTATTTCTTGTGTTTTGTGAGCTCAACCTAAACAGATATTTTATAAAACACTGGAGGAAGACTTAAGCTATGTTTATAAAATGAGTATATCCATGATCAGCAGCCCCTCTCTCGTTTTTCAGGTACCTACAGTCATCAAGCAGCTGGTATTGCTCTTCATCCACATGAGTGGAGAAGTGCCAAGCAGCAGCGCAGCACCACACCCCCACCTGGACGCCGGAAGAACTACCCCTTCAGTGATGGAGGCTTCAGTGAGGACGACTGGGACAAACCACCAGGGTAGGGCAAACCTTAGTTAGACGCACATATCATGTATCCTATACCTGTGTCCTGGCCTCGTTTGATTGGTAGGACCAGTGCCTGCATCAGCTCGAGGTCGAGGACACCTGCAGAAAGGGAAGGAAGGAAAGAGAGAGAGAGAGAGAGAGAGAGAGAGAGAGACCTTGCAAGAGCTTTAGTATTTTCATAATCATATGACTGGAAATTGATTTTTAATATTTGTTATGCAATAGTTACAGATTCTACATTGTTTGTGGTGAAGTGGACATTTCAATGCGGAGGTTCACTCATGAATGAGCATGATGTGATGACGAGATTAAGCTTCATGAGGATAGTAACATGAGATTATATAACGCTGCTGTGGGTGGAGAGGAATTATTGAAATCCATGTTGAAAGTGAATAACCAGAATGAACAGTGGTGTAGTGTACACATACTGCTCTGTGTTTCTTGTTAAGATGTTTTGTCCTGATAGACAGCCTGTATTTGTGATCAGTCAGGTAACAGTTTGATGAGTCCTGACGACAAAGCTGATCTACCAGCATACAAACCTGACTTACCTAGTTATTTGGTGGTTTCTATTACCACTGAAACAGTTCAAACAGCTTCACCGTGTTTGCGACAGATTCATTGGGCAACAACCGGACGGGATTCTGTTGGATCCAGAGGACAGTTTCTGGTGCCAGGCGCTCGAGGATCTGGAGACCTGTGGCCAGTCAGAACTGCTCAGAGAGATAGAGGTCGGTTCATATGTTGACACTCACCTCCAACAGAAACACAATAACTTTTAAACCTTTCGTTGAACTTTATATAAAACACATCTGTTTAAACATTAACACATGTTGTGAACTGTTACTAGTATTACTAGTATACTTCATTAGACATCAATGTACAGTAGTAGCTTTTACAATAGGACATTACCACCAATGCTAGACAAAAACACACAATGAGACGTGTAACCACTGTTAATGCAGTGCTGTTAGCATTCGTGGAAATGTGTGTGTTTGTTTGTGTAGGCATCTATCATGACAGGCACGGCCATCAGTCTGGGTGTAGATGGCGTCAACAAGCCTGCAGCTGAACCCATACTGAGTCACAGCCGGATGAGCCCATTGCGGAGAAATTCTCTCCTGCACCAGGGAAACCTGCTCCATCAGGGTGCACATCTCCACCAGGGGGGGCATCTGCACGAGGAGGCCCATCTACATGAAGAGGCCCAACTGCACCAAGGTTAGTGACAGAGAAAAGGGCATCTGTTACACAAAAGTGAGAAAAGGGAATTCGTATCTCTTATACATGTATAACTGCTTCTTTCTAAATATTTCGTGATCTAATATCTCTTTCACCACACAAATCTTCAAATCCATGCAGACACACTCCTGCACCACGAGGCCCATTTTAACCAGGAGGCTCACTTACTCCAGGGATCACACATGCATCAAGACAACCAGTCCCCTCTCTTGCACCATGATCTCAAGCCAAAGGCTTCATTGAGAGTATCAGAGAGGACGTGGGAGTCTCGCCGGATCAAAGAGGAGATGCAGGGGATTTTGTCTCCAACACCTCTGGAGTTGCACAAAGTGAGTTGAAAGCTCCGTCTGAAAATACTGTCACAATGGAGATCTGTTCTGGCGGTAAAACTCCTCACTACACACCGTACACACTCTCCACAGACAGACATTAACATTTCCACACTTTTCTCTCTTGTTTAAACGCTATCAGAGTTCAAACCTTCATACACACACTACTAGCAATCAAGGATTTGTGTTAATTATTTTTTAATTTGGCAAACTGAATTCATTCTGTACTGTACAGGAGACACGGCACGGAGGAGATTGATTGACAATAGTCCACAGCCAATTCGGACACAGAACACTGCACTGTAAAAAAAACCTGCAAATTTGTGAACCGCATTGTAATGAGGGACCACTATGATGATCATTGAGATAAAAATGTATATACTATACATAGTATACAATGATACTCATATAAAAGAAAAGGGAAATATTACAGTGCAGTGTTACAATACAAGGATCCTTGTAAAGATACATTTTATTAGTTAACAGTGAGACGATCTTGCCCCCGCTGTTGTGGTTAAATAATTAAATCAAGTCTTTTCCCCTAAACAATCTTAGAAAAAAGCTGTCTGGGGGACAAGACTGTTCCTACTGACCAATCCTCACAAAAATACAAGAACGTATGTGTGTTTGATCTTCTGCTCAAGTTTTTTGATGCGTGCCCTCAGAGAGCTCTCTTTAATGTCTCCCACTCCTATTTCTCCTGAGCGTCTTTGAGTTCCTTTGTGGCCTGACGGAGAGATGACCCTTCCTCCTTCCACTCACTATGAAGACTCTCAAAGTGCTCCTCGGTCTCTTCAGAGCAGCCATGAGGTCGATGTTGGCCTTTTTGTCCTTGTCAATTTGGACATCTCAATCTCCTCTAGGATTTTTCCTACTGCCACTGGACACCTTTACTCTCCATTAGTGCTGTCTTCAGGTTGTCTATTTCCAGTTTCACAGCAGTATCAAACTTGGGTTTGTCTTGTTTCTCCTTCTTCAACTTTGCCATGGTGGATAACTTCATATTCTGCCACTGGAGTTTCTTAGTGATGAATGTATTCTTTGTGTTTTCCAGTTCAACTATACGTTTCCTTTTCTCTTCTTCCAGCTGAGCCAGAAAGGAGGCTCTAGATTTCTCCTTCTTCTGAGATGATCTCCTTCTGGAAGAGGAGGCACTCAGTTTTCAGCTGATCCTGGGTGTTTTTCAAGGCAGCTGTTTCCTGGTCTCAGCTTTGTGTCCTTTGATCTGAGTCCGCTCAGACAGAAGGTCTATTTTCACATTTTTCTGCTTTGGTTCCCTCTTGCTTCTCCCTCTTCAACTCTCCTGCCGCTGGAGTTGCTGATCATTGGCCTCTTTCAGTTTTCTTTTCTCATCTTCCAGCTGAGCCATCTTCTCCTCCAGTGACGTCTTCTCCTACTTGAAGCAGAGGCGCTGAGTCCTTTTCAGGGCAGCTGTTATTTTCCTGGTCTCATCTTTGTGTTCTTCAATCTGGGCTTGATTAGAAGCCTGGATCATTTCTGTAGAACTCTTAGTGTCCTGCTTCTGTTTCACACGAGTCTGCCGTGCCTTGCTCAGCCTCTCCCGTAGCTTCTCAGTCCGAGTCCCCTCAAACAGAAAATCTCTTTCCAAATCTTCTGCCTTTGAACAGGCTTCAAATGCTGCGTATTCCTTGTCAAACAGACCTTGACTTCCAATTTCATGGCTTCTATTTCTTTTTCCAGAACCTCCTTTTCTGATTTTAGAAACTCCACCTGAAGCTCCAGGGCCCTGGTGTTTTCTACCTGTTGCTCAGGATTGTCAGCTCTCTGGGTCTTGTCTTTTCCAGCTGTCTCTGATCATTTATGTATATCAGCGAAGATTTATGCTCTTCATAAGTTTCCTGCATCAGGTGACCTATCTTCTTCCTTAGCTGTGCGTTCTCATAGCCCCACTGGCTCAAGGTTTTTCCTTTGAGTTGTTTGAAGAAATTAGAAAGCAAATTTTCTTGGATTTTTTGAATTTTCAGGACTTTGCCGTCACACTTACGTCATGTTTAATCCAAAAATTTCTGAGCTTTGCGCGCAGACAACATCTACATCAGGGCAGCATTAAACCTACTCACATGTACAAAGCAAAGTCACTCAAACACCAGAGTAAATAAGCTTGCTTATCTATCATCCCGTCAGTGTTTCCGCCGAACGGTGACGCTTCATGTCCGGTCCAAACTGTACCGTTAACGTTAATCCAGAGGCTCCGTGTCTGAATATTTCTTACAAAAATGGTTAACAGTTAATGGTTAAGTTAAATTCAGTCTGTGTTAGCCAGTAAAGTGAACCCAGCACCTCTGTAAATTTTTACTTACAGTTTGGACATGTTACCAGTACTGTATACTGTACTGTATACCACTGTATAACATTTACTGTTTTACTGTTTAACATAACGGACTCACCTTCTGTTGTCTCCCCCACCGCGCCTCCCCTGTCGGCTCCGGTCTGCGCTCCAGTCTTAGTAGCTTTAGTTCTCACTGGGTTTCAGTTCTTGCAAATGA
This sequence comes from Microctenopoma steveboyesi, assembly GCA_032359275.1. Lineage (NCBI taxonomy): Eukaryota > Metazoa > Chordata > Actinopteri > Anabantiformes > Anabantidae > Microctenopoma > Microctenopoma steveboyesi. The sequence goes on along the minus strand of JAUMHF010000021.1, from coordinate 20,332,564 downwards.
AATGTTAAAACATTTACAGCGTTTATTAAATACTATGACATATATTAGCGAGACGTATTTATTTTATTCACCCAAATGCTAGAATGAACGATTAGAATTGACGTTAGCTGCACTTGAACAAGTTCATGCTAGCTACTATTACTTCATTTGACAAAAACATTTAAAATTCCCAGACGACTACTAAAAATTTCACACGAATGCAAATAAACTTACATTTGGTGATATTACTTATGCTAAAATAAATCTAAAACTTAAATTTCAGTGAAAAAACTTGGCCACCACAAATTCTTGAAGGCGCTTATTCGCTGGACAATGAGGGCTTGGTCATCTTTAACACTCACGGTTTAAAAAACCACTAACGACCAAATTCAACACTTACAATTTGCATCCATTTACACCCGTAGTGTAGTTTTAGCCCGATTGGGTTTTAAAATAACTTCAAACTCTAAATATTAGAATTTACACTGGGACATTAACATTGGCATATTTGCTGTGTGGGTTTATTTTATACACATAGACCCAGAATATGTGTCTCAGAATACAAAAAATTTAATGAGAAAGTGCACCCACTGGGATATTTCACTCCAGCAAAAAAACACCAGGAGTTCAACGTATTAACAAAATATTATGCAGCTCTATGCAAATTCATAAAATGGATTTTATGTTTTCAAAACACATTGATTAGTCTTAATGGACAAAGTCTAATCAAATTAAATATTTTACTTTTAAACAAACTTTTAACACAGTCAAATTTGACCTGATCTCAAGATGAGGGTTAACAGTGTTTGACAACATTAGCTGCAGTTCTTCAATTAAAACATTTCCATTTCTACTGTTTTTCCTTTTAATAATTTCTTTTAATACTTAAGATCAAATACTAGATAACCCATAATGTAATTGATTATAAAAATTGTTTTACTGTGTGACGGGTTAAAAGAGCTTTATCTGAACAAACTGGAGAAATAAAATGCCTTCCTATCGTAGTACTTTTACCACTGCTTAAAAGACAGATAAAGAAAACCAAAGCATTATTATCAAGAAACCAAATATACAGCATCAAGAAAATGCCTCCAAACCACTAATGATTCCAACTGTTCATATATAACACATTTGTGATCATTTGTTTTGACTGATGAATGTAAAACTTAATTTAAATAACTTTAGAAGTCATTAAAATACCTGGTCTCTGTTGCTTTAAATGCATTAACAGCCTAGCATTTCAGAAAGTGACTGTATTAGAGTGGACATTGTTATCACCTCCTGATTTATTAGCCAGAAATTGAACTGTTTGGTTACAACAGGAAATGATCATTTACTAGGCAAGTGATTTTAGTAACTGTGTGTAATAACTGTGTGAAACAGCTCGTCAGTACATGTATCTATGTGAAGTCCAGTCCTCGCCTTGTTGACCTGGTGTTACAGTTTTAGTGAAGTCCAAATATGTAGTAATATCCTGTATGTAAAACAAAAATAAAAAATGTTTCCTTGGATTCCGTATTTGGCACAAGTGACTGTGGCTCAGTTTCTTTTTTTGAAACCATGTGATCCCTCAGGGGTCCTGTAAGAATAGCTTATTTGGTTTGTTTTCTGAATTAAGAGCACAGACATCTGATCCGCTCCTTTTTATGTTGGCTATCAGCTGATCATCAGCTGTTGTCTTTGTGGTTTCCTGAGAGTTCAACTTTTAACGGAACATTTAATCCTGTGACAAAGCACTGGTTGTTATTATAGCTGTACTAACTCTTTGGCTCCACCTGAGGCCCTTGAAGTCAACCCTGCTGAATGTTTTAACAAATATGGGTTTTTATAGATTGACTGAAACGTTCACTCAAACTAACCTATGTGTTGAATAAAACTAAGTTACCGGATGCAATTAGACCAGTCTTTCATGCTTGTGTTGTGGTCTGTAGGTTACAGTGATAAAGGACCCTGAGAGCGATGACTTTGGATTCAGCTTGTCAGATGGCTTCTTGGAGAAAGGAGTTTACGTCAACATGATCAGATCTGATGGGCCAGCTGACCGAGCCGGACTCAGACCCTATGACAGAATCCTGCAGGTAGTAGAAAAAATATAAATCACAGAGGTTGTTCACGTCTACAAACTGCCAAAGGTATAAAATGTGTAGCCCTTTTAATAATAATATACCTATTACTTTAAGATTATGACCAGTTAGTAGGGTGAGCTTCTATGGCTCCACAGGAGGATGTTCTTAACAGGTGCATTTAATCACATTTAGCCAACAATTTACTTTAGTAAAGACCAGAATGATGTCCAAAAAGCCAACACATCCTGGAAAGGCCTACAGTTGCTCCATGGTTCATTTGAACGTCATGATTATTTAACCATGTAGTTGTGTGTAGTCAGTATTTCATTAAATCAGAATCAACACAGCTATTTGATCTTACTACATCATGTTTTATCAGCACGATAATGAACCTGATGCAGTTCAACGTACAAAAGCATCCATCTCTGTCTTTGCCCAGGTGAACCACGTGAGGACGAGGGACTTTGACTGTTGCCTTGCGGTGCCTCTCATCACAGAGGCAGGAGACAGACTAGAACTGGTCATCAGCCGGAATCCACTGGCTGATGGTGACCCAGAGGACAATAACAACACTTTAGACCACCCACTGGACCTGTAACAGACGGACAACAAAGATACACAAATCTCTAGACATACATGGATTCATTCCGCCAGGAGACATACTAAACCTGGTGTGTATATCTAGATTTTCTGTAACGCGCCCAAACACACAATCACCGGCTCGCAATAATTCTACATATGAACATTGCATGCTCATAGCTGCCCCCTCCCATTCACAATGGGTCGAACTGTTGTGATACAGTATTTCTCTCTCTGAGGAATCTCTGTTAAAGTCCTGAAAAACCACTGGAGGTTCTTTCAGTACTGGTGCAACGTAAATTCTACGTATTCTGACTCCTTACAAATGTTTTGCTTAAAACGATATTTGCCAGGCCACAGATTTAAAGACATTTCCAATGCAGAGGGCACCAGAAAAATCTGCCTTATTATACTGTGTTGTCAATTTAGGACGTTTCTAGAGAGCGATAAGAGGAATTCAGCAGATTTCATTGGTTAAGAAAAGCCAATTAGATGATCCACCAAACAATTTATGAATTGAAAGTTTGTCTAGGGGTTAATACAGGTGCAGCCATAGTGAAAGCCCATGTACCCCAGGAGTCTGCTCAAATGCAATCTCCACAAGTAATTTTGTGGAAGGGTGAAAATTAGCTGTTTTTCCATCTGTTTCACTGACGACTATATTGGATTCTGCTGCATGTAATGAGGTCAGTGAAACAGTATGACAAACTAAATCTGTGCCTCCATTACAAGGTCAAGATGGTGACATTGTCACAACTGCCAAACGTTTTTGTTTTCCGTTCAAGCTCAGCATTGAATGGAAAGAAGAAGAGAAGGTATTGTTGTCCTTCTTATTAAGGCATGACATAAATGAAGGTTACTAATATTATGTACTTATATTGTACTAATGTACTAATTGTACTATATGTACTAATACTTTACTTGGCTTGGCTTTGCAGATGATTTTGTCAAAAATTTGTAAGGAGGCAGATGATTTTGTCAAAAGCAACT
>JAUMHF010000021.1:20303876-20316294 GCA_032359275.1 Microctenopoma steveboyesi | reverse complement strand
AGAGGATCAACTGTTATTTTAGTTGAGATTGGAGCACCATGGCGACCATGGCGACCATGGCGACCATGGCGACCATGACCATGGCGACCATGGCGACCATGGCGACCATGGCGACCATGGCGACCATGGCGACCATTGCGAAAAAAAAAAAAACTGTTTGCAGCCAGTTGCCACATTTCTCCCAACCACTGGCTGACAGCATGGTGTTTACACCTGTTTCCATCCTAAAGTAGTGAAGTTTGCAAAACTGCAACAGAACATTAGAATTCATTTTTTTCTCTACTAAATGTATGTGAACAGTAGAAGTTGGTTTGTCAAGATGTTGCCATTAAACCACTGCATTAGAAAGTGCATTTTTGTATTCTAAATGTGATGGAAACCCACTTACTGGCTGTGTCTGACTCAGTTCTTTCAAATTAAATACTGTCACCTGGTATTTGGAAAAGAGGAAAGCTATAAACCTCCAGTATCTACAAACTTACAGATGGTGCCACTGCATTATTCCCATATAACTACTCGCTAAATGTCTAAACCAAGACCCCCACAAGAGAAAGTTTTTGGGAAATTGAGTGTAAATGTTTGCGTGAATCTTTGTCTGGACCAACACTGAAGAAATGCATAATGAGGTCTACTGTATATTACAATGCCTGCCACTGAAAATGTATGATTCGAGTAATAGCTTAGTATTTCCACCAGATGAACGAGTGTTCCATTTAAAACTACAGCAACTATCATCAAAAGTGAATACCAATAACAATATAGTCTTAATAACAAAAATCTAAACATTTACAGAGGAAAATAATCTAATAAAAATGTAATTTCCTCTTCAGAAAATAAAAAAAAAATCAAATCAAACATTGTAAGCCAGGAGTTTCTAGTGCAGTTACTAATGTACTGTAAACCGAACTAGGACAGAGAAAGATTGATAAAGAGATAGATATAGTTAGACTGATTAGCTACCACTGCACATTACGCCACGGACAACACATTCAAGGGTTCAACCTCCACACTTCAAATCCTTTCAGAAACCTCTGTCTTTGTGCAGGAGCAGTGTTCCCTGACACAGTCTCAGTGCTTTTCTCCGCGACTCATAGTTCATGGCGAAGGAAGATGGGAACATTTATCTTAAGGTGCATTTACGAACCAAGATTCTGGTTTGATAAGGCTCATCAGCTATTTTAGACCGTATTAATTATAAATGTACCTGATTTTTGGCTGTTGATTTGGGGTTTTTTGGTATATAAGTATATACATCCGACCGATTCCGATCTACAGAATGTGCATTGTGAATGTGTGGGATTGAGATTCTTATAATGTGCTTTATGGACACATTTCTCAATAGTTTTTGGGGGGAATTTTTGTTTACTAAAGAGGGACATTTAACTTTATACTGGTCTGTCTCTTTCAGTGACATGAGTTAAAAACATGTTTTCAGTTAACAAAACTGGAGGCCTAGCTGTAGTAGACCCAGTTTGATTTTGGAACTTGAACTGTACTGAATCATTGTGGATAAATAACCCAAAGGTGAACCATATGGTACTCACCTTCACATAGTGCACCTTATCAAAAAAAAAACAGCCCCAAAAAGTTGCTTTTGGTGGTCTTCAATCAGTATAGGAAACATTTTTTAAAGGCTGTTTGATTCTAAGACTCAAAAAACACTTTTTTCCTTCTTTAGAGGGGTGGCTGATTTTCTTCAGTAGCTGGTGAAATGAACAAATCTACCAGCATACAGTGCTACTTTAACACCCTGCCTTAAAGCTGGACAATTGCAGGACATGCAGTCACATGAAAATTGGTAATAGGAAAACATCTGCTTTTGGGTTACTCAGAAACAGATTTGAAATGTGACTGCTACCCTCTCCAGAAAACCACCAACAGCAAACTAGTTCCAAAGTATTCCTAAAAGAAATGAAACTGGAACATTTTCCAGTTTCACATTTTACGTTTTAAGTTACATTTTAAGTTCCTTAAAACCCTTATCAGTCCACAAAACAAACAGACAGACAGAAAGGAAGCTAACTAGCTATAAAATCCTTTTTAGGACAACACAGAAGAGGAGAGTGATCTCATGGAGACCCTCCGCCTCATTCCTTTACATCATGGTTTCTACGATGGTGTGGGTGGGAGCCTTCAACAGTAGGCCCCTGTTCCCATTAGGGTCCAGCGAGTAGGCGAGCTCTGCAGGACGGGAGCTGGCCCCACCGCGAACTGGGGCTGCCACAGCCTTAATCCTCTGTGAGAACGGATGAGGAACGGAAAAATAAAGGAAGGGGGGATGCATGGATTGGCAGAGGGGAGGGAGGAGATACGGTGATGGAATAAAAGAGGGTTAGAATAAGATGCATTAAGATTAAAGTGATTTGGATTGTGCGAGTGTCACCTCTAACCCTAACCAGCCTTAAAAATGTATCTTAATGTTGACACATGGCTCCACCACCTACCTCAATGAGCGGGCCATCAGATTGAATGATCTTGATGACAACCACCATAGGGATGCAGATCATGGAGGCCAAGGCCAGAGCCCAACCTATTCCAATGGCCCAGTCAGGATACTCGTAGATCTTGTTGTACGTCAATGGCTTGTATTTGACCAAGGAGAAAATGAAGCAGCCCTTGAATGGAAGAGGAACAAATGTTTGAATTCAAGTTCAGATCAACTTTTTAAGTGATAGTTTCCCATATTCATAGCTGGTCATTTATCTCTTCAAATATGTATTCAGTGCATAACGAAAAGCAAAATATTAAAGTATGTTGATTACAAGTAAAATAAATGCTGGCATGTTACAATAAATTTGAGAATAGCAAAGATAAAAAGGTCACAATCAGGAAGGAGAAGTTCTGTTATAATAACAAGTCAGACTCTTTGTCCATACTCCACAAACTTTACACATTACTTTGGTTTGCTGCATAGAATAAAAGGACGCACTTACCATGCACAGTAAAGGAGTGATAACAGTCCAGCTCCATTTCATCCAAGGATTTGGTCTATAGCCAATCATGTCCTCAATTGCATCATAGAAATTATCAACGCCTGCAAGGACAGTTAAAAAGGTTTGGTTTATTCTCTGTTGGCAAAGAATTCATGACGTTTTACACCAACATTACAACAAATCCTTCACGTATTTCTGCTTTTCAGCTGCATTGTCGCAATTAGTGTGATGGTTCACATGCTGATAACATGCTGCTACAGTTATCCATGTTGGCATTTTATCCTTAAGTAGATGCTTTTTGAGAAAGTGGACATTACAATTTAAGCAACAAGATGTAACAGTACATTATAGATTATGTGCACTTTAGTATCTTAGTATATACAAGTAAAAAGATCATCTTTGAGGTACTGATTCTTTTCGAAGAATATTAAGCACAGTATGTGGTACTCACCATATACCCAGGCAACAGCTACACATTCAAAGAATGCCACCCACAGAAGGCACACACCGCTAGCTGCATAGTAATCAAACAGCTGGAAAACATACATGCCACCCTGTAGAGAGAGACAAAAAAGCATGTTAGGATATGTCACTATGACCACTACATTTGTATTTGAAAAATCAACATGTCAGCAGTGACAGACGTTGGTAAAGGACAGCAACTAGCAGGATGATACTTCACGAGATAAAGACAAAAAACTATGAATGTGTATTTTAATGGCCATTGGCTTTATTTAAAGGTTACACAGAAGGTTTTATAGGAAAGACTAGTCCAGAGGAGAAGAGAGAACAGGAAGATCACGTGTAACGGGCGATGAACCAGAAGAGTTAACTAGAAGGAGAGGAAGCAAACGAGATAACATGAGGGAAAAGAGGAAGAAATGATGAGGAACATGGGAAAAGAGAGCAAAATAGGAGGAAGATTTAGAAAAGCCATGTCAGGTCTAGTGTATCTATTAATACTGGAGGAAGGAAATTCTCATGACTTGACAATATAAATAGTCCCCTGTCATGTCCCCAAGGACTGACACTAATAGCTGTCTGAATCCTGCCGTTTCTGGACTAATGAGCTGTGGTCTGGAGCTTGAAATGAGGTTAGCACCACACTATACACGTACAAAAATCACTATGTACTGTACGCATGTATAGATTGAATACATACAGTTACTTCGACTGACAGTTCCTGTACATTTCCTCACTCGTAAACAGCAGCAGTACTGTTAGATCAGCGCAATCTCATCTTTTTCCATCTACTGATCTTCACGCTGTTCCTACGTGCATCTGCTCATGATTACTGGTGTGGCCAGTTTCTATGTTACCTTTGTAACCATGGTGAGTCCAAGCAGATAGCTGATGCAGCAGATGATAGCGATGAAGACCTCTCTGCGGTAACCCTTCCTTAGGAAGGACGGATACAGATCCACCAGTGATGTGATCTGCCCTTCCACCTCCACAAACTGCAAGAAGAAAAAGCAGAAATAAACTGACGTGCATTTACACATACATGAGTGCATGATTTACTTCTCATCTCTTTGGTAACTGTACTCCCAGACAAAACAAAAAATAATGGAAGATTTCTGTTCAGGCCTTGGCTTGTAGCCTTCGTACTTGAAATAAAGTATTTCTATTGGCAAGTACTTGCACTTGTGCTTAAGCTGGTGATGGTGGTGAATCACCAACCCCCAGGGTGAATCACCACCAATTGGCAACATTTGGCAAGTGCTCTAGTGCTGGTCCCAAAATCGTTGGGAAGGGTTGTGCCAGGAAGGGCATCCAGTGTAAAATTCTTTCAATCCGAAAAGGTTACTGTACATTAATGGTTTCCTGGTTAGATTGACAATCCACTTCCCAAATCACAGAATGCTCTCACTGAATTTTGATTGAACTCAGGCAAACTGAATGTGGACTGTGTTTGGTTAAATGAATAATGGGAAATGATTAAGATACTGTATCTAGCATTACCATTAAAGGAATAAATCACAGCAAGAGTCAAACAAGAGTCTTGCACAGTTTGCTCTGCATTGGTCGTCATTAACCATTAGAATTATTGTTCGTTAACATTTGTTACAAATGTTATTATTAATAATACTTTTTTTTTTATTGCTGCTATTGCTAATTAAAGTTGGCTGTGTTTTCCAGCTAAATAAACACAGAAAAAAGTGTGTGTGTGTGAAAGCTTCTCTTTCTACTAACCTGACTGTCGAGGCCAAGCAGCAGCAGCATAACGAAGAAGAGAATTGCCCAGAGTGTAGGAATAGGCATCATGGTTACAGCTTTGGGGTAGGCAATGAACGCAAGGCCTGGACCTGCAGAGGAATAGAAGGGTTTGGGGTGGTGAGAGCAGAGAGAGATGTGGGGGGAGGCAACATTAGCATCATTTGATAAGCTAGTCTGATCTGCATCCCTGTGGAAAGAAAAAATATCCCAAGCAACTGATAAACAAAGCCAGATATTTCGAAACAAACTACTAGTAGTACTACTGTACTACAAAATAGGTCAAAACGAGGGTACTAAGCAAGTCTGAAGCATATTTCTCCTTACCTGTTTCATCCTGTGTTACACATTCCTTATTATACATCACTAAGTAAATGCATTTAAGACATTTCATTTCATACCACTTACTTTCATACGTTACATGGAAAACAGGTTTGAATACGTAGAAGCTGAAGAACTAAGAGAAACATTACAATAATCCCGTTTATTAGAGAGAATGTGCCAAAATGCGTCTGGGTGGAAGTTAGTTATGATAGAAATCGTGTAAGTATTATAAATGTATCAAAAGGAATTAAACTAGCACATGTATTGAGGAGTTGTATGTACAGTATATCACTGGAGATTACTGTGTAGTAGTTGTATAATATGTATTAAACCTGCTTTCAATATAATCAATTCACTTTTCAGGACAGCTGAAAGTCCCTAAAAGGCAGACTCTACTTCTCGGGCCATTTTGAATCCCCAAATGAGTTTAGCATGACCATTAATATGAAGGAATGCAAAATGACTCCTCAAATCAAAAGAGAAAGCTTTTTTCTTAAGGTCTTATTTTACATTGGTCCTACATTGTGTAAAACAGAAGCCAAGACACAAGGAAACAGCCATGACAGTAAACCAGCATTCCACTGACAGCATGTTCACTTTTTGTCGTAAAGTATGACAAGGCATCCAACCAAACACCACGTTGACTCCAATAATAGTACCGACTTCCATTCCCCAAGATAATGAAATGATGCTAGCAGAATGGTAATACACTCAATATATGTTAATGGGTTCCACGTACAATGCTCATGAGTCATCACTTGACTTTTCCAAATTTCCATATAGTATTTTTTAATTATAGCACGTTCATCAGTCAAAAGGAATCGTAGCAAGGGTATTCATGTGAAAACCTCCCCTCGTGTTTAGTCAGCATATTTTCTCATTCATTTGTCTGTCTGATACATCAGAATCAAGCAGCCTGCATCGTGATGTATGTGAAGTTTGAATAATCTTAAAACTTTCTAAGCTCAGGTTTTAACAACTACTTTGTTTTTTATCACATGGTAATTTCTCAGGAGGATGGAAAAAAAAATCTATTGAACTGAATTCCATGAGCCCTATTAGTCTAAGGCCAGGGTCTATACAACACTACTTAATATACCACTGACCGACAGTACTGTTCTCTGATAACTTGTGGAGCATCAACCCACTCGCCAAACACAGTGTTGATCCGTGTTGTTTGTTGGACAATTTTTCAAACCTCACCCTTCATTTGGCATCAGAGACTAAAGAATAAAGAGTTCAGTCATTTTGTCAGCTGGGCTGGCAGCATGAGTCGTGTTTGAAAAGAGCATCCTGCACTAAGCTACATTCGCTTCATCAAACTAGTTGATCTTGTAGAATTAGGTGTAGAGTGATTTTAACAAAAGCACTTAATGCAGACTGTATCTTAATTAAATTCTAAGCATGCATGACGAGTTCCCAGTTTGTATCTTACTTGTTTTCAAGATGATGAAGCCTTAGGTCTTAAGCAAAACATGGAAGCAATAAATCACAGGCAAGAGTAGAATCAGACTTTCCAAACATCCTCCAATGGTGTTTGAGAAAAATGAGCTTTCTCTGTTGTTTATATGTAGTTGACAGCACTCTTTTAATGTAGGATTTCTAAAGCAAGCACAAATAACTTATGCATCACTTCCACGTTTTCCTCACGAGAAAGCAAAGTTGTGCCATCGTGTGACTGCAGCAATACAGTATGTAAACCAATGGACCCTCACAGACATTACAAGATAAAGATGCCAGTTTTGTATGCTAGATTTAGAAAGAAATCTTTTCAACAAGCCAATAGCTCATTCACATTAACAGTGGTAACATCAGTTTATCACATACAGAGAATACACATCTCTGAAGCAGCACTCCTTCAGCGTATTTTAGCTAGCACACTGGCACAAGATCAACTCTAGGTCATCCAAAGTAGCCAAACTGACTGCTCTTCATCATTAGTTGAACGCCTCCAACATCTCTTGACATCTAGCAGAGTTTAGTAGCATGATGCACTCTGACAACAATGTCCACATGTTCACACATTCTACTTTTGTCAAGGTGTTTGATTGGTCCATATTCCAATGCCGTCATTTGTAATTAATCAGGGAAGTCAAGTTTCAATACAGTTCCAATGTGAAGGTATTGCATTGCTGTTTTTCCTTATATTCACCGTTGTTTCATTTATTAACTAGGAAGCAGCGCCCACCATCACTGCTGCCTTTACAGAACCCTCGTACCTGACTCTGCAACATCAGCAATGTCCACCCCTTGCTCTTGTGCCATGAAGCCCAGGACGGAAAATATTGCGAAGCCAGACACAAAACTGGTACCACTGTTGAGGGCTCCAAGCAGCAAACAGTCCCTATGTCACACATATGTCATGAGGAGGATTTGTTAATGAACACACAAGGATCCCTTCAGCCCCGTCTCCCCTACCGCTACCCCCTGAAACTAACGCCTCACCTGTAGCAGTTATATTTGTATTTGTTGTAGCTCCCCAGGGATGTCATGGCGCCCAAACAGATGGCATAGGAGAAGAAGATCTGGGTGCCAGCATCAATCCACACCTGCCAAATTGGGGCAAAAAAAAAGTAGAGATAGAAAGGCTGAGGCTTGCTGATGAGGGAAAGCACTAGGTCATGAGTAAAGTAGTGAAGCTAGGGGGGGATTAAAGCTGTGAACTGCTTAAATCATTCACGGTGAATTAGAAAAGTAAATTTTCTGGTCAGATGACTGGTTCAAGAGTCAGGAGCTGTTACTAAACTATGCTACATCACTCATCATGATCCAGATTAAGGAGTTGGGATTAGGCAATACAAGGGAACGTACCTCTGGGTCCTTCAGGCGAGCGAGGTCAGGGTACAGGTAGAACTTGATACCCTCGGCAGCACCAGGTAGTGTCACACCACGAATTAACAACACGATGAGCATGACAAATGGAAATGTGGCGGTGATGTAAACCACCTTGGGAAGATCACAGAGTCGGAAAAGCCAGGTTACAAATTAGGCACTAACAGAGTAGCCATAAATGAACATTTCATAGAAGATCAAGGAGTGCTGAGGTTATAAATAGAAGAGTTAACTGTGCAGAAATATCCGCATGAAGACTACATCTACAAAACCCCTGTGTCTCTTAAACATAATCTATTGTTAGCAGCATTAGCAATCTAGCTAGGGGGGCACCATTTAGGACAGTGCCCCTGGCAGTGTAGGAGGGCTAAACAGGGCACCAGCCAGCTCGGAACATGCAGGTCCTTGATTTTCTGGTATAACGTGAATATGGCCTTAAAGCCAAAGCCAAGTACAACTAAAACTCAAATAATATTCTGAAAGCTTTACAGCAATGAAAATTAAATACATGAAAAGTCAAAAGTGACAGTAAGTTATCGTGAAGCTTTCACATACTTTGCTTCGCTAACCCCCCCCCAAAAAACCTTAAGGAATGTTTAATTAGATTTGCTAAACCAATTTAAACACAAGCTAGCTATAGCTAGTTATAACACACAGTGTTTGTGATTATTGGTTTATCAAGGTTTATCAATCAACTATCAACAGCCAATTGCTTGCTTTTAACAGGTCTTTCATTTGATATAAAGCACTCTAAATATTGTTTATAACGCAAAATATGTTTCCTCCAGTTACTCAAATAATCTATGAAAAAAAATCGACAGAATACTCTATTTCAAAAATACTCGATAGTTGCAGCCCTAGTTATTGTGCTTTTTTCCAAGTACAGGAGTGTTTAAATCTTGCTTTGCAAAGCAGCGCTACCTAAATGAATTCAGAGAAACTGGGCTTGAATGTATTTTTACCTTTCCAGTGGACTTGACTCCCTTCCAGATGCAGAAGAAGCAGATGACCCAAACGAGCAGTAAACAAAGAGCCAGGTCCCATTTAATAGGACCCATCTCCTCTATTCCACTGGTGATACCAAGCACATTATGTCTGTAACACAACAGAAAATAGAGGATGAAATCTGCATGTTCAGTCGTGCAACTGTTTCAGAGCGCTTCAAAACATGGGAACAAAATGTTACATACAATACTAGCCTATATGAGGAGTGGGTGGGGGTGTTAGTGTCGAATGAATATGTTATGCAATTTAAATATGCTTAGTTTTTGCTTAATCATCAAATTAGTGATGTGTCAACTACTTCCTGTGACCTTTAAACAGTTCAACAGGTTTAGCTTGGTCACCAGTCACAGAGTATCTATGAGCATTAAGCCTAAAAACCTGTAATCTGTGGTGTTTCTATAGGACCTTTCCCCCAAAATACACATGAGTTGGCCTCTACAGTCACACCTTAACTTTTCATGTGACAAAGAACCCTGAAAACTACGTCTGATTATGCAAGTGAAAATGCATGTGTGCTCTTATATAACTCACTCCCAGAACTCTGTGACGGGGGAGGTGAAGTTGGAGGCGCTGGCAGCCACCCAAAGGGTTTTGTTCTTGCGGTAGGTGTCCTCAATGCAGCGGTCTGTGTTCCAAGGCTGCTTGCACTTGGCCCATGGCAGCTCTGGCTGAAAGCACTGAGAGAAAAATGCAAAAAAAGTGTAGAAATTAGCTGTGGAACAAATCAGCTTCTGATTGCCTAGCATGTAATCAGTGTTTGAGATCACAGAGAAGCTACTTTGAAAATGGGTGAAAGATCAGTGACTCTTCATTATGTGCAAAGTAGCCATGCCATGGTCAATCAGTTACAGGGTCGTGTAGTTCCACCTGCCAAATTTAAAAAGGTTCCTTCCTGCTGCACAAATTCAATGCATGTATTTGTGCAACCTTAGCTTCACAGGTTGTCAGTGTGATTCTTCTGTTTTACTAACAGGTTCCAGTTGTATGACTCTGTTATGTAATATCTACATGTTGACATAGAACAGTACTGCAGGAAGCAGGAATAATAGCGGATAACATTTTTGTTGACCAAAGACACAAAACAGAGCCAGAGTGAGGTACGATTAGCTGTGAAGTGATTTATGGATTTAAAGCTTGCAAGATCTGACCCGATACAAAGCACAGACACCTACACATGCAGTATACAAACACACACACTCCACACATTTTCCATGTGAAAGAGAAGTCATGGCAGTATTGATCGTCACACTGCTGCGTTCTGAGTATTCGGTACACGGGGGAGGCAGAATTTACCCTATACACTCTGAAAAATGTGGGTCAGTGGATCGACTTTCAAAGAAAAAATATGAAGCTGATGTTTTTGGACTTTACTCTTATTTTGGAAAGCAATGGAGAACTTGCAATGCAGTAACATCTCCCCAATGTAAAGGGCCAATCAGGTTGTTTTAGCAAGGCCCATGTCAAGTTTTTACCAGCTTAGTGATAACTTATCTGTTCGGAAATCATTTATTTTAGTTTGAGAATAAATACTCAAAAGTCACTATGCAGATACATGTTTTCCTTTCTTCAGTATAGTTGATGTATGATTCAATAGAAAGAAAATAATTTCCACAAACCTACCTGGAACAGGTAGTAAACACCCCAGGCCAGGATGACGATGTAGTAGATATTTAGCAGGGACACAATTATGATGGAGGCATAACCAATACCTGGAGAAAAGAGAAGTAAAGAGGTCAATGTGACAAAAGAGAACAGCAATAACATTTCTGTTAAATAACCAAGAGCCCCTACAGGCCCCCCTGGGATCAAACAACAGAAGCAGATTGGACAGTGACGTAAAGTTATTCATATAAATGATCAGTATGAGTAAAACAGTGACATCTCCCTTTGTCCTCATATGACTTGTAAATAACTTTCAACTTCCCTAAAAAAAAAAAAAACAACAAAAAAAGAACTTTAACCATATAAGTCCCTAAGAGTTCTGATTGGTCATAAAACAGGATGTAACAGTTGTGTGTTAATAATGAAACAAGCGACACATTTCATGAAATGACTGCTGTCATTTGATGCCGACAACTGTGTAACGAAACTATGCAGTTTGAAAATGTGTAGACGCAGTTTGATGGAATAATGTTTGTAGGTTTTTACACATCCTATGTGTTCAGTGTGTGCAGAACACTAAACGTGACTCAGATTGAGGTTTACCCGGACAAACCTGAAAGGTAACATTACCCATGTGGATGTTTTCTCTTAGTCTGTTCAGAGCCCAGTTTTTTTTTTGAGGGGGGGATTTATGCTCAGTTGAGCTGCTTCCCACTTGATTCCCCTGACATGTTTAATAATAATAATAATGAATACTTTATTGATCCCTTGGGGAAATTGTTGTTTGGACAGCTGCTAGACCTGTGTCAGCGCTACAGGGTATCGGTGTCTTGTCCAAGGACACCTCGACATGTAACCTGGTGGGACCGGGAATCGAACTTGCTCACCCTTGGGTTTGAAGACGACTGCTCTACCCACTGAGCTATCATGCCGCCCTAAAGAGAGCAGTCAGAGTTTCAGTGCGTCAGTACTGGCGATAAACAGTGAATCACGGCGTGTGTGTTGTTACGTTTCTACTTCTTCTACGTTTTACGTTTCAAGGCTGTGGAGATAAGAAAATCCCCCCAAAATGAGAACAGGTGTAGAGTGTAGGGGTAGGGGTAGGGGGTTTGGCTCAGGACTGGAACATGGATTAGGTTCTGGATTAAAAGGTTAAGTAACGATGTGTTGTTACCAAAGTATTGTTGTGAATTGCGTGTTTGTGTGGTATCAGTCCACTCATCCAAATGAATGTCCTTCACCGTCACCGACCATCTGTGTGCGTTTGTGTCTGTTGTGAACTGTCTGCATGAATTTGAGAGGAAGTTTGTCTCATTCTGTAGGTCTGTGTGCGTGTGTGTGCACTTGCACATTGATGTGTGAACTACTACACAATTGCATCGCGCATTTTTAATCACTCGGCTAATTAATAGCTGCTGAGCATGTACGTTCCAAAAGACACACACACACACACACACACACACACACACACACACACACACACACACACACACACACACACACACACA
>JAUMHF010000021.1:20262123-20303776 GCA_032359275.1 Microctenopoma steveboyesi | reverse complement strand
ACACACACACACACACACACACACACACACACACACACACACACACACACACACACACACACACACACGCACGCACAGATCCCATGGAGCAGTGCTGATCAAACAGACACGTGTGTCCTCCTCCATGATCTCATTTGCTAACCTTGGCTGACCTTGTTAAGTCTGTTTATGTTTACATGTGATATTTTATAACCTGCAATGCCACTGTGGACGTTTTTTTTATTTTTCATTATTACTTCACACGTGTTTATTGGCATAGATGCAATATGAGTATGGAAACTGAAGAAAATGATATTATTTAGTGCTACAGTATTAGTGGCTGCTATTTCAATTCAATTACTCAGAAATGTTATTAAATAAAGTAAATCATACTCCATTAATAATAATGGCAAACAAAACTGTAACTTGTCTTAATCCTGATGAGGATTCCTAATATGATTAAATTAAGGAAAGGACCAACATCACAGCTTTGATTTAGGAGTAACAAAAGTGCTGTCTGACAGGGGAGACCGTGTGTGTTACAGAAGGATCAGATCACCTTCTCATCCAGTCCCTCAGCATCATTTTATATATTCACAACAGCAGATGTTCTGTGTGAAGTGACCCTGCCTTACACCGCGTTAAGTGCTGCGTTATGACTAATATGGAGGCCTAATATTTCTAGACCAGCGAGTTAAGTGGAAGTCAATTTATAGACTGCCTTTTAAAGTCAATCAGCCCTAAAGAGGTCTTCTGGTGGTAATGTATTTTGCTGGCGCAGAGGAAATACATTTCTGACAGCTCAATACCACCTAAAAGTGTCAACGCTTTTGCACAAATGGACTTAATCGTCCGTCAAGCAGCTGATACTTTTCCATGTCAGAGTGGCGGTTTTAGCTTGCTGCAGCTAGAAAATCGCTTTGACCATCTCAACAGCCTGACAAGACAATGTTAAGTGAAGAACAGAACGAATAAATACCTGCAATGTGTTGAGCAAGAGGGGTTTGCAGTTTGAGGCTTTCACCATTTGTTTTTGCACAAACATTCTGCTCCCTTAGACCACTAACACTTTAACAGCGGATGTTAGAATCAGGGCTCATCTTGTTCAAGTGCACGTTGTGACAGAACGATAGCTCAGTGGGTAGAGCAGTCGTCTTCAGACCCAAGGGTGAGCGAGTTCGATTCCCAGTCCCACCAGGTTACATGTCGAGGTGTCCTTGGACAAGACACTGATACCCCGTAGTAGAGCAGACACAGGTCTAGCAGCTGTCCAAACAACAAATTCCCCAAGGGATCAAAAAAGTATTTATCATGATTATTATTATATTATAAAGATGTTTTACAATCCAGTTCGTCAGGTTTTTAATGCAGAGCTGCAGTTCTCCACCCTGTTACACAGCAAGGGTTTTATAGGTGAATGAATTTCTGCTGAGAATGCATTTTAGCAGCTGCACAGCAGAACAAGATAATAAGACTATTGTTCAATTTTCATGCATTTAACCAGCTGTTCAACGTGATCTCCTTCCCCGAATAGCAAATACAAAGATGTTGATGGATGAGATTTTGTTATCTTTGCCCCTGGGGCAGTCCTGTAGTAGTTTCTTTAGGAAGCATATCTAAAACTCAAGCTAACTAGAAAAAAAAATACGCCAGGAAAATAGTCTTTGAAATTAAGGAAGAATGTGTAGGACAGCTTTCTACGCATTGTGAGGACGGGTTTCTCTGCAGACAAGCAGTTAGGCCAAGTCTAGCCTGCATAGAAAGTATTCAGATGAAACACTGCATTTTACACCTCTTCAGCCATGTTTTCTCTCTCACTCTGCTTTCAGCTCCCCCTCACCTTTATCAGTGTGCCTCCCCACTCTTTTCATCTCTCTGATGTTTGGCTGCACTGTTTCTGTAGCAACGCGTGATTTGTACACGTGTTTCTATGTGTATGTGACACTGACGGAGATAACGTGTCTGAAAGGAGGAAAGAATGTGTGTGTAAGTAAATAACCAATAAACCAACATTGTGATGCTAAGACTACTGAAATGAGACTCTCATCCTGAGAGACGGGCCTTTTGCTGAAGACAAATTGACACGTTACAAAGAAGACTGAAATTATACGCAGTGCTTGAATATGTTTAACATGTTAATCTTATTCAGCTGGTAGCGAACAGGAGGAGAGGGGGAGGTGAGAAGAACGGGTGAGGCAATGGAGACAGAACTGGTCAAGACAGAAGAATGAGGGAGCGATTTGAAACGGGAAGAAAGGAGTGTATTGATGACCTCATGGCTAAATAATATAATAAAATAATAATATCAGCAAAGTCTCCAACTCAGTCTTAGAAGTGATAAGGTTTTCACAGGAGACAAGGTGAGTGCTAGAACAGTTTGAAGCAGAATAGAGGCCTCAGTGTGTTGGCGTACGAGTGCAGGCCTAGTTGCCTGGTAACGGTTGCAGGGTAAAGTCTCAGCAGTATGACTGGAGAAGAGTCTGGTGTGACTCAGCCTTATGTTGCCCGGCCATTTCAATGGGAAAAACAACAGAGGCCTGGAACTACTTAAACCTGAAGTTACCCAGGAGGAGACCGGCGACACTGGGCTCTATGCTCATCTTTCAAATCGGTGGTATCATTAGGACGGGGTTGTGGATGGAGCTGTAGTCCAGGTTTAGACAACAAAAAAATGGTCTTTCTGCTCGCCTGGTAAAAGCTCTTAAACATCTTTTGTACGTTCATTCTGTGTACTTGTTCTAACTTGTATCCTTCATTAGAGCATTTTTTAAGGTCACCCTCTCTTCAGTTTGTCAACAGGCAGCGTTGATGAGTCAGTCCCATGGATGGTCCAAATGCATATACTCCATCGCCCCTGTTCATGGTCCCGTGTCCACGTCTCCTTACTTCTGTTGCTTCTTTATTCCATCTTCTGTACTTTTGTTGTTCAGTGTTTATGATCCGTGTATTTTCGCAGTCCATTGTGTGATTTTCACTTGTGCAGTGATCTATTTTCTTGATCTAATTTCTTTATTGTCCTTTCTGCTTTTTGTTTTTCTGCTCGTGTGTCTTCGTCTTGTTTCTTTCTGGCACTCTTTTCTATGTTCTATTGTTCGTGTGTTGAGTTGGCCTCTGGTTTCTCCTATGTATGTTTTGTTACAGAGTTTGCGCGTTATTTTGTAGATGACTCTAGATCTATTTCCTGTTGGTATCCTGTCTTTTGGTTGTACCAATCTTCTTTAGGTTGTTGTGTATGGTCTTGTTGGTGTATTTATGTTGTGTTTTTTCTTTGTCTTATATAATTTTTTCTGTTATGTTGTGTGGGAGAGTTATCACTGGTTCGGTTCTTGTCCGTCTGGATTTCTGTTTTTTGTTTTGTTTGTTCTTTTTCCCTTGATCCTGTTTGTTGTTTTCCTAAAATGGTAAAACCTCTGCTTTTGGTCTCCACCAGCTCACTAAATAAACATGTGACTTTTTACACACGGTCTGCTTAACTAAGCTTAACTGGTTGCTAACAGTAACATCTGTGGTCTTCTGCTGAATAGGTAGCGTGCGCAGAGGTTTTAGAGCATCGGTTGAACGCCAACACAGGGAAAAACCTACCAGACATGGTAAAAAATAAAGTAATTAAATGAGCACAGATGCTTCACTGAGGGCTTACGTACCAGTAAAGATGGGGCAGAGTTTCCCCCAGCATGTGATGCCACCCTCGGAGGTGAACTGACCAAGGGCGACCTCCAGGAAGAAAACTGGGAGACCTCCACCAAACAGGAAAATGAAGTAAGGGATGAGAAATGCACCTGGGTAGAGGGAAGGAAGAATGGAGCATCAGCAGGAAAGAGAAACAGGGACAGAAATTGAGTGAGGAAAGAACAAGGAGAAAGAAAGGAGAGTGAAGAAAGAGGAGTGAATACATGTTAAAATGCTTTTTCATATTATTCTATTGTATTGTTTTAAGCATTACCTCCACCATTCTTATAGCAGAGGTATGGGAAGCGCCAGACGTTCCCTAAACCCACAAATCCTCCAGCCACAGAGAGAACAAAGTCCAACTTGCTGGCCCACTTCTCTCGCTGCGGGTGTTTGCCTTCTGCCTCATCTTCAGGCCTGGTGCCAGGGCTCTTACCAGGAGATGGCTTCAGGGTGTCCTTGTGGAAATCCTTCAGGCACTGAAGTTTCTCTTTTTGGGCCATTCTGTAAAACATAACATGGAGAATATATCAAGTAAGAACTGCTCTGTAATTATTGTTATTAAAAAGTACTATGTGCAGTTCTTCCAGCATTTTTAATGCAATTCTACATAAGAAAAATCCAGAAGCTGCTGTTAAATGCTGTATGATGGAAGGTTAAACTGAGTAGAATGCTAGATAGATTTTAAAATGTACTTCATATAAAGTATGTAGCTGTAGATCCAGACAGTAAACAGTGTGTGGGGCAGAGATAGTAGGAAAACAAGCAGGACAGTGGCTCTGTAAGACCAAGTCGGCCTCTATTTTTGAGGGAATGGGGCAGTTTAAAATAATTATTACTACTTCTCCTTTACTTTGAGTTTCTAAAAGTTAACTTCAGTCCCCAGCAAACTATTCCTCTGTGTTTCTAAGAGATTGTTCATGAGTTCTTTCTTGTTTGACAGTGCTGTGATGTTTCCTAATGTCTCTTTTGCTGTAATCCATCCTTTACAATAGCTGGGCAGCTCTGTGGTTTGGTTTGATGAAGACAAATAGGGATTCCCCCGAGCCATGTAAACACAATATTACCTAACCACAAACCAACACTTTTGGCTTTGCTGGTGTGATACTTGTTGCCAAAACAAGTGACTGTACACTACCAGTCAAAAGTTTAGACACATTAAGAGATGATTATGAAATAGAAGCACTTTTTTTAAACATCAACTTCTGATAAGGAATATAGTGCAGACACGTTCATTTTTAAAGGAATAATTACAGAAGAATCCAGTGGCCTACAGCCATCAAACATTAGTGTTATCTTCCAGTAGCACAATATGTTTGCTAATGGAAGTTTATCAAATTAAGAGCATCATTAGAAAAGCATTTTGCAGTGACGGTAACACAGCTGAAGACATAAACGTGAAGCCTATGTGCGTCTCAACCTTTGACTGGTAGCGTAGCTTGTACTGAACGTTATTACCATTGGTTTTAATTTCATAAAAGTCGCAATTAAATAAACAATGTTAATTGCTTTGGGCTTTTAGTACATCTTCATTTTGACTCAATTATGTTTGAACTTCTGAGGCTTAAAAGCTGTGCGTCTAGACACATGTGCTTCTGGTTTGTGAGGTGAGGTTAGACAGCTGGTAGAGAGAAGAAAACCACTTTTACATTCAGCTACAATATCACCCGTGATTCGGAAATCGTTTAGTTAACCTAGTAGTGGAAAGTGACTTGGTTGAAATTAAACAGGACCATCCGGGCCACAACTAGAACTGTACATTTCCACCAGAGAATGGCTGTAGGAGGGTCAAAGAGAAACAGACACGTAATTAGTAGTCTAGAGACGCCCGTCACTGGAAAATGTCACGTCTTTATCTCATTCCGTCTGCCAGACTGTTCTCTGTCATCCAGTCACTTTATATCTCACTGTTCTTACACAGGACAGGACAACATTTTAGATAAGTCCTCCCCATGTTTTTCCATCCTACCGTTTCCATCTACAGATTGTGGATTCATGTTTTTTTTTCCGATTGTTTTAAGATGGTGCCTTATTCTGAATTCTGAAGGCACAGTTGCAAAGGTTTATTTCACTCACACAGTTCATCAAGAATGGTAGTAGAAATACTCGTGGTCAGTAGTATGCATGGGGTTTCTTTCAGCATTGAATGGAAATAATGCAATTATTTAAATAATTATATGTTAATTATATACATTATATCAATATGTATATATTGATAGTGTGTGAAGTGTGTATATGTGTGAGGTCTTAAACCTTACACTGTAAATTCCCTTGAGATTACTTATGTTGTAAATTGGCGCAATATAAATAAAGTTGAATTGAATTGAATTACTACACATACACTTATTTCCCATAATCTGGTATGTATGATTTTTAGGTTTGCATTTCTGTAATAAGTCTGGCCTCTTGAATTGATTAAAATAGGAGCATATTTGTTCAGGGAGTGAGATGGATTAAACAGCTGAAATGTAGCGTAAACATATTGTAACACGATGCAGACGCCAACGAGCTTTGTAAGTGTGTTTTCATTTGTTTCTGCGCAGCTCAGTGTCGTACAGCTTCCATTCATCGCACACAGTAACTTAGGTGACCTCAGATGTCTAAACTGGGTATTTATCCTATTTGGACGATGCATTTCTAAATTCACATTCAAAGATCAAATGCTTGAGTTCATAGCTCAGCAAACTGAGCATTGGGCTCAAAGTCATCCGAGTTTCTGCTGTGATTTATTAGGAAGAAATTGTTGTTGTTGCACGTTTGTCTACAAAACATCCTCCAGAGAACAAGATCGGTTGTGAGAACTGCAATGAAATGTGGGATGGTTTAAAGCTCAGGCCAAATAGCTCGGTGTAGAACATAGAAACACTTTGTCTAATGCTTTGTGTGTGTGTGTGTGATCGTTGGACCCGGATTCTGGCATTCAGTGACACACACGCACACACACACACTGTACTCCCTAACCACTTACATAACACATTGTCCTATTTTAAGACCAAGTGCTGTACATTTACAGTGAGCTGATAACCCCTCATCCTCTTTTCTTTTCTAACACCTTTTTTGGCTTATTCACACACCAATACTATAGGTTCATTAATGGTAATGAATGATTTAGCTCCTCCAACCTATGAATAATAATAATAATAATAATAATAATAAGGCTTAGGAATCAAGAGAGGCACTGCAAGAGGATGAAAGAATGTTAACCGAAAAAGGGAAAATGAAGACAAAGGAGATTGGAGGTAGAGGAGTCAAAACAGAAATAAGGCTGGAGCAGACAGTTGTTACTAAATATGTGCCAGAGAGTCGCGTGCAGATCATGACAAAAATAGACATAAAATAACAGTGATAAAAATAAGGTAAGCAAACTTTGAGACAACTCAGGTTGTGCGATGTCAAGCATAAAAAAAAAAAAACACACAAGAAGGTATCTTAACAAGAATGATAAAACCGTGCAAGACTGATAACAGGAAGTATAAAATAATTCCAGTCTTATCAAACTAGGTGAAATGGTTACTTTTGATTCTTTCTAGTTTTTATTTTTGTATTACATGTTCCAGAAGGACAACTGGCTTCAGTGCTGAAAAGAAGTGTATAAAAGTACACAAACTCAATGCTTAAGTGAAAGTATTCGCCCAGAAATACATAATATATATGTAAGTTGCAAACTACCTGAAAAATCGATACAAGTACTGTGGAGTCAGTTTATTAAATTAGAGAATGCTCAACTGCTTTTCAGGTCAAATGTTTGAACGTTGTGACATAATGGCACTACAGCATCACAACATGCACTAGTGTGTTGGAAGTTCAAGACCTTCAGCCTGTAGGTCTAATTCCTTTTGGCCAAGTGGGGGCAGCATTACAACTTTAAACTGTAGCGAACTTGTTAGCAAACAGTTGGATATTGTGTGAAGATACATGGCTGTGGTTTTTTGAAAGCAGCTATTTTTAAAATTTCTGTGTTTGTTTCTGTGCCACCTAGTGGTGTATTAGGGATTACAGTCTAATGGCAGCATGGTGGTGACAATGTGGTAACACGACCGCCTCACTGCTCGAAGGACCAGTGTTTGAATCTAGTGGCAGGCTGCAAACTCTGCCTCTTCTCTTACAAGATCAATTTGACTTCGTGTACCTCCGAGATTTCTCATCCATGCCGAATGAATTTGGTAGCTGCCGGTCACTTGTTCAAGAGCTTTCTGGCTGCACCACGTAGTCTTCATCAGCACATAGTACTTGCTCAGTTGTTATGGAATCTTAGATGCCAATTCTTTTAGTGAAATATATGCTGGTTAACAGTGCCAGAATTGTGCTGCGACTGTCCCAAAGTGGGTAGCTGCAAGTCAACATCTTTACTTACTACCACCTCAGTGCATGGCAGTAAATTACACCTATCTAAGCCGTCAACCACAGTTATTAGCTCTTTAAACTACAAGTGCAACACAATTAGACAAAATCATAAAAGATTAATGGAGCAGCTCTAAAGACGTGTATTGTGTTGCAAGTGCATGTAGGTCAGTGGCCAACGCTGGTTAATATGTGCGCCAGCAGGAAAACGGTCCAGCCACACCTGACGTCAAGGACATGCAGTCGTTAGACAGCAGCTACTGCAAAACACCTTTTTATCTACGGTGTCACTTTAGGCTTCATCTTTCTCTCTCACTCTTTAGCTGAAGAAGCGACGCTGCCCATGGCTGAGATTTCACACACACACACGCACATTCCACTAACCTTAGGTTACAGACTTAATAAATGACTGATGATTCCATGCTAGCCATTCTTTGCTAGTGTAAACAGGGTGCTGGGAACCTTTCCTTTGAAGTATCCTCAGGGTCTCTGTGATGTGTTTAATGTTTTCCAGTGGATTGTGTGGTTTTGTTATGTTGAGCAGCGCAGGAGCCAAAACTCCATCGTCCCACCTTAAGTCTCAACCATTGCACGTTTAAGTCCCTCACAGTGGTTTCCAGATGTACAACTGTGTAAAAGTTGATCACTCTAGTCAACGATTCCCCGTTAGCCACGACACACCAGCTCGATGGAGATAGATTAGATTAAACTCTGGTCCAGGACTGCCCCACCCCCAAAAAGTTTGTGAGTTGCACAGTAACCAAGGTACTAGCTCAGTCAGTGTAAGTCAGTCAGCTCAAGAGCAAGGCAGCTTCCTAGACAAGCGTGATGAAGTTGTCCCTAAAAATGATGTTACACCTTGTCTCCCAACATGTTTGGCAGTGCTTTGCACTGTGACTGAACACTCTGGTGTAGAGGGCTTCCAACCAACAAGAACCTCTTTATTCTGGGTTACTGAGGAGACTTTTAATGCAGCAAGGCGGTTTCCATCTTGCCAAAAAAGGTACAGCTCTGGGCAAAAAGCTGAATCCTTAAAATTCTGGTCACATAATAGCAGCTAGTGAAAACTGGAAATGAAATCCAAAAACTCCAAGACATTCTCAGCCTCACAACTATGGAGCTGCCGCTGGAGTTTGAAGCTTTTAAGAGAATCAAGTTTAGAATCAACTAAATCAATTCATTCAGGTTTGCTCAGCGTAGTAAAAGTGGATTAGAAGTCTGACTTTCCAATGTTGAAACTCATCCATAATGGAACTCTTTACCTGCGATCACATCCCAACTCTACTCTAACCCTACTCTACCCCTAACCCTAACCCTCACCCTACCCTAGACAAAACAGCCGCTAACACGTGCACCTGAGGACGCTGGAGTTCAAACCCAGTTCAGCACTAAATGTGAGACAAATAAAAAACGATGTGTTGTTTCTCCTGGAGGAGCAACGCGTGCCCAGCAGTTTACCAAACTTATCCAAAACACAAGTGCGTGCAGCTTTATCTTTTTCACAGCAAAGCTCGCATGTCCAAAGACTCGTCGAGACTGTCCGCACTAAGCGAAAGCGGAAAAAAGAGGTGTGGGAGATACAGATAGAGCGGGACTGGAGACAGAGAGACATCTGAGCAGCACGGGAGGGAGAGAGAGAGCGAGAGCGCGAGCGCAGGAGAGAGACAGGAGGCCAGCGGTTCGCAGAAACGGCGTACGCTCGGCAGCGTGCGAGAATAAAGCATCTCCGCCTCCTCTGCGAGCAGAGAGCTTCACTTCCATTTCCTCATCTAGCTCAAAATGCGGAATTAAATTAAGTAAATACTAAACACGAAGTGCGTGGCTGAAAGAGGAGAAACGCAGAGAAGGACTGTCAGGAAAGAACAGTGATTCATCATGTTAAATTCTCCTTTCAGCGTTAAACACTGTAGGCTACATAAAAAAATACAACACATCTCAAAAGACCTTGAGGCACCTACTTACAAAAAAAAAAAAACACCCAACATATCGGATCAACTTCGCTTCGTGTTGCGTTCGAAGCCATTAAAGAAACTGCAAATCCGCCACTGATCCTTTCCTGAGCGCACGAAGCAGCACGCAGGGAGAACAAGCCCCTAATCCAGGTCTACATCGGAGAGCTTCACCAGGAAACGCATCCCTGCGTGCACACAAACGGGCGACGCGTAAAACCACCGGTTAACACAGCTAAACCACGCTAATTGATTTCTTTCTACCTGCCACAAATAAGCATCAACTCCTAATTGAGCTGTGCATGGTTTACAACAGAAAATTATTCTCCTCTGACATGATGAAAATGTCACACAGAAAGCATAAGAAGCGGCACACGTATCCCTCTTCAAAGGTGTGCGGAGGATGCCGTTTCGTCTCTGTTACCTGTTCTGTTGATGTGATTTGGAGTGTTATTTTGTCCTTTTAATGTCCTCTGAGCTCGGTCCCTTGTCCGTTTCTTCCTGTCCTTGTCCTCCTGTGTCCGTGAGAGCGACTGAGAGCTGGACGCGTCGGTAGCCTATATTTTAGCCTATTTATAAGGCTCTCTTTCTGACCTTTGTCTCTTAAAACGGGGGGACCGGGAGACATCAGCGGCAGTGGAAAATCACCGGCCTGCCTCCTCTCAAGCAACAGGAGAGCTCACTGGTGGGCGCCTTCAGGGCCCGCAGACACTGTCGGAATTTTTCCAGTGCGGCTGTACTACCAGCGACGCTCTGACTCCAGCTGCACGTTTTCCTCCTGTGGATTCATGCAACTTGTGGCAGACTGTACACTAGTTTAATATGCATTACGTGGACTCTAAAACGCATTTCTAGCCGAATATCGCCTCTAGTTGCACAGAAATGTGCATTTTGTACGTTTTTTAATCGCATGGTATCAGCTCTGCGAATGGCTAGTGATGTCAGGACAAGTTATATTATGTTAAATGTGTTTTTAGGTAAACATGTGAAATAACTGGGTCTAAAGATGCGGCGCTCAATCTTAAACTCGCCTCAAAGAAACGCGAAGTGATGATAGTGGTGAGTGGGAGCTTTTGTGCGGCACGTGAATGCACCATTAAAGTGACAGTTACTCCAAACACTTGAGTGCCCCCCCTCCTTTACACCATTTGATGTGCATGGCTGAGGGCTGAGGACGGGATGGAAATGAAGGTGGCATCAGAAAACTATCACACGGTTAATTGTCTTCAGGGATCTTAGCAGCCTGAACCAGCTACTCTGTGGCCACTTTGTGCACCTGCAGCCAAAAAATAAACAGGAGCAGGACATCAGATACATCTGTCAATCCACACTCCACCGCCCAGTATGACCTCAATAGTACATATATAGAAGAACTATCATCTGTCTCACAGCATGTGGACCTGCTGTCTGTGGCAGACCTGCTCTGTTGTACAGGTGAACCCAGTGAAATGGTGCTGTGCTAACAACACAGCGTGGTTATTCTGTCAGAGTGGCTTTATTCCTGTCATTTTGTCCACCTGCGCCCATATGTTGCAGGAGTTTAATGGTGATCATCTGTGACAGAACAGTTTGCTCTAGTGTTGCAGTACAGACTCTGTCCATGGTGCTAAATGCATTCTTAGCAACGTGATGGTATTTTATTAAGCAATTATAGTTGTATCATATATCTATATATATACACGCACTATCATTTCCTTCATTGCAGACTGTGCCTCTTACCCCGACTCTTTTGTTGACCCGTGTTTTCATCTTCGCTGAGGAAATGGCCACATTAAAACGAGCAGGCCAATGATTTGAATATTCACAACACAAACATGCTAATGTTGAGGCCGGCAAAAAGTGTGACCAAGCAGAGAAGCGGCACAATGGTAGAAGTTTGCTTACACATCTGATGCTGTATTCAAATAACAAGGAAGGTGCAGGAACTACCAACAGCTGATTGAGCTGCAGAGATTCAAACATTCTTCTTTACATTCTGGGCTTGGTCACATTCCCTGCCTGAACATTTATTATATTTCACATTTCTACATTAATTTGGTTGTTTATTTTAACCTGGCTCCTGGTTCACAGTAATGTTTATTATTTTATTTTGAGTTTTTTTCTTTTACAGAGATGGTATTGAAGACTTTGTCACTTGACCAGCTTATTTTATTTGTATCACTAGAAGGAATTAGCTTAATTAACAATTAGCAGTCAGTGTTAATTATACCTGTGTCTTATCTTGGGCCCTTGACTGGTTGTGATTGTCCCATCTCTGCTTTCAAATACTGTCTTACTACTGTGTTTACGCTGTAATGACTGACAGTAACTGAAATGTATCAAACAGGAGCCTCCTCCTGCAAAGTGCAGAACCAAGAATTCAACAATACTCAACCATAAATTAATAATTCTGTGACAACCTGTCAGTTGAGATAAATCATCGCTCCATGGGTAGGATGCAACGACACAATGTAATTATGACTTTTCAACATAAAGTTTTAAAATACGGGCTGAAAACCACCATACTAATCAAAGCAACTCTGTCTTCTACAAATCCTGTTTTTACACTAACTGTTCCCACTTGCGCTGTGGTGGCAGTGTAATTGCTGGCTGGATTGTGTTCAGAGGCAACACTTGTTTTTTGATTTTTATTTTTGCCAAATGAATGAAGCGTGACATTGATTAACAGAGAAGAGCTGCCAGAAGGTGGTTAGGGGTTTTTTTGGTCGCCACAAATAGGCACATGACAAGTCACAACAGAGAGCGGACGACATCCACAGTCCCGCTGTGCTTTATAGGCAACAAGAGCACTTTGTGGGGAAAGATCACCGTTTGTATGATCATAATTACACAATTGAGACATTTAGTCTTCCGACAAAGATTATATAGCTTTTGTTCTATACGACTTCACAGCAATTGACACAGTTGGATTCAGTTATTTCATTATCATCATCAGCGTTCATGTGGTGCCGAAGTTAAGCATGAAGCTGGCACAGTGTTGCTAATGGGTTGAAAGAGTGGACTGAAGATAAGGATGGTTTCCCTTTGACATCTCCTGGAGCTCCTCCTCCTCCTGAAGCAGAACGTATTAAATGCAGGGAGCAGTTAATGGTTAATGGGAACGTTTTCTATCGCTCGTTTGTTTCGTTGCTGAAAAATAAACATTGAAGCAAATTCTACTCACTGTGAACCTTTGAGCACCCGCTGTAACTGGATGGCAACATTTCTACGTCCCTCAGTGGGCGGACTCAGTGCATTTCCACCACGTTATCACTGACGTTACCCACTCTGCACTTTAATAAACAGGGCACATTTTTGCATTTTCTGCTGGTTGATGAATTGTGTCATATACCAAAACAGTCAGGCAGTGAACTGACTGAACAGAGGGTTTTCACAGTCACAGTTTCCAGTTTTTGGAATGTTTTAGAAATGAATATACATCAGAGTTACTCTGATCACTCCTTTGCATAATCATAAAACCCAGTTAAAAACAGCCATGCCTCATAAGGTACCCGTTCTCTGAATGCCTGCTTTGTGCGTTCCCATTTTCGGTCCTCCGTGTTCTATAGTTTATGTTTCTCTAGACTAATGTTTCTATTCTCTAAACTAAAGAGATGGACACACTTCCAACACT
This sequence comes from Microctenopoma steveboyesi, assembly GCA_032359275.1. NCBI lineage: Eukaryota > Metazoa > Chordata > Actinopteri > Anabantiformes > Anabantidae > Microctenopoma > Microctenopoma steveboyesi. The sequence goes on along the minus strand of JAUMHF010000021.1, from coordinate 20,290,225 downwards.
GGAACTGGAATCTCTCACCACTAGGACATCTCTCTCAGCCTTTAAAAAGTCTACAGAACAACCGTCATTGGCAGAGAGTGAGATGAGCCACCACAGAGTCCAGCTCTTTGGGATGAGCTGGACAGGATCGGTACTGGATCTCGGTATGAATATCTCAAACTTTTTACTTACTGCCACCATGAAATAAGAATATTCTACATTCATCTTTTTGTCTTTTCTAATTCTCAAACCTATATTGCAATATGTGCACTTATAATTCTTAGGAGTTGCCACCAGTAACCCTAGATGCCCAATTCACACTGCGTCTTTGAAAGTGTTTTCTTTGCTTGCTAGATGAACTTTAAGCTTTTATTTTACGTGTCTATAAAGACAAGTGTACACATGAAAAAATATTCACATAAGCTTACGCTGCCTGAAAAATGCTTCATTCAAATCAGTGACATGCAAACACATTCGCTCCTAAAGGCAACTTTGCATCATCCGAATGACTCAGAGGAGCCAAACGCTGTGGTTCCTATCCTGGCCAGTGAAGTGGTCTGGTCTGCACAGTAAAGTAGCACTCAAGGGGTTCAGTGTTCTGCTGTGATGGAACTGCATGTGTTTACTCTTCCTGAGTCACTGAAAGAAAAACCTGCTGTGGCGCTTTTTTATTTTCCCGAGAGAGCAACTTCACACGTCTATTAGGAGACTTTTCACATGTCATTACAACATTCTTGGAGGGATTGTGACATCATATTAGCGAGAGTAAACAAATGTGGATTTGTGAAACCTCTACAAATCCTGATTTATTGAGGAGGGTGGAGATATTCATGCCAAAGAGAGACAAGGTTTATTTGCATAACGCGTTCCAGCAACGACGCAGTTTCAAGCACAGTTGTGAGTGAGTGTGAATGGCGAGTTACCATCACGGTTCGTGCTGTGAGGCATGGTTTGTGCAGGGACATGCACAGGGTTTCTGAGAGGTGAAGGGTGATTTGTCGTCGTTGTAGAAAACTAAAAGTGCCTCTTTGTAACTGAAAACAAACAAAACAAATTTGCTCAAATGTTTTCTGAGCTCCTCACCCGAGGCCTCGCGCTACACATGTGAGAACAGTGAAAGTCAAAGTAATTAGTCTGAATGAATCACATACATCATGCTTGTTAATGCAGACGCTTTTTGGCAGGTGAGTGGCTGAATGAATAATTGACACAAACCCTGAAATTTAATGTGCTTTCCAGCTTTGAGCTCAGACCTCCAGGTTTGCTGCTAAATACTGTGTGGAGGTGATAGACGTGTCGGTCGGGGCCCATCCATCAATTTTCCTTTCAAGCCAAGTCACCAAGGAATGAGATTAATCAGCATCATTTTTTTTCTGTGATTAGCTCAGGAGGTTGATTCATGCTGAGAGTGGCACCTCAGACTCATTGGAATAAAGGGCACGAGCCCATCTCACCACTCCAGTGGGACTTTGACAAAGTAGTAATACAAAATAAAGCAAATACCGAGTTTGAAATCTGTTCAAATAATGACAGGGGAATAGAAAGAAGCTAAACTCCAAAGCCCAGCTAATCATTTACATTTCAAGACAGGACTTTGGAGGGGAAAGAGCAAAAGTATACTTCTAGGAAGATACGGGCAATTAAGGCACCTGTTGTGACAATAAAACCGTTTTACAAGCGTTTTAGTTTAATTAATAACTTCCTCTTGGAAATCCTGTCTCATTCCAGATATATGTTGATTATTATCATTCAACTGCAGCTCTCAGTCCAAGCTATTGTTATATTCAAATAAGATGTTTTGATCCAGTTTGGACCTTCAGCACTTTATGGTCTCAACACAAGAGACTGTTGTTTTTATATGGTTAGCTGATTCTGATTACAACTAATCTTTACTTTACTTTACTTTACTTTGCTTGGCAGACGCTTTTATCCAAAGCGACTTACAAGGAGCTAGCGCTGGGTGTCTGGCTCAGAGACACACCTGGTAGTGGACAGATTAGAAGTCAGACGGGGTTCGAACCTGCAACCTTCTGCATCCCAGTCTGACGCCTAACCCATTGAGCTACCAGGCCACCTATAATCTATAGAGTCCAGTTGTTATTATTATTGTCTTGGGCGGGGGGGTTATCAGTGATAATAATAGTCATTTACTGAAAAACGATGATGTGATTTTGGTTCATGAGTGGCACAGTGGTGGTTAACACTCCTGTGAGCAGTTTCTCTGTGTACTTCAGCGTCTTCTCACAGTCTTAGGTTAACTGGTGACTCGCCCACAGGTTGGGTGTGTGAATGGTTGTCTGTCTCTACTTATCAGTCCTGGGATAGACTGGTGAACTTTCCAAGGGTTTCCAGAATGTACCCTGCTTCCCGCCTACTGACACGGGGGTCCGCTACAACAGCACTGTGAGGAAGACAGTCGAGATGAAGGACGGACGGTGGTTTAGATTCATGATGTGTTGTGGATGTAGTTTGTTAAAAATGAGGAAAACAAAACATTGACACTGAGCTTAATGTCCCATCATTTTATTGTCTGTAAAAAACTGGCTCGTTGTCTGAGATACGTCTTGACTGGCACAAACTAGAGTGCAGCTTCTGAGGAGTCATCACTGATCTGTGGATATCAGCTGTACAGTCATGTTCTTGTATGCAAATAATAGTTGATGATTGTCCTTGGATGCAAACGAACATGATGCAGTGGTGACTACGCCTTGCATAGTTTTTCTTTATGCAAATTAAGATGCAGTGACACTCTTGATTATGAGAAAGCTCAAATATAGAACCAATAAGTGAAGTAGGAGACATTTTCTATCCAGCAGCCAATAAACTATTTATAGGAGACGACAGGGCGCAAACAGGACGATCGCACAAAGGGAAGTGCAGAGTATAAATAGTAAGGAGAATAATTAGCAACAAGTTGCAGCTGGGGACAAGTAAACAGGGGTGTGGCCAAGGTGAGGGAGGAGCAAAGACACCAACAGGTTAGAGTGGGCCTGTGTACATGACATGATAGAAAAGCCCTGGTTTACATGTTTCAGTCCTTTTTCGTATTTCTTTAAAACTTTCACTCTTGTCTTGTGGAACATGACAAAACTTGAGGGCCAATGTGGAAACTTATAGTTGTGTAAAATAAGCCACGTGTTGCTGCTGTCCTTCGTTTAGCTCCACGAGGAGAAACGATTGGCTTTCATACTTTTGTCCTCTACAAACAGTGGGACTATATGTTACTACTGTTTCTTTATACATAAAAGCAGATGGAAATAGAATGAATAATGATGTGACTTTTAGTGTGCACGAGCCCAGTGGTATGAACTGTGAACTGTGTGGATGTCTGAGCTATGGTGTTTAACCACTTCTCACTTCAGACCTTTAAAACCTAATCAGTTCATTAGGAAATTTTTCCAGGTGTGTCATCGCCCAGTGTTCAGAATGAGACAGATTAGTAGCGTGCAAACATAAAGCCTCTGTCATACAACCTGCCATTGATAAATCAAATAACTTTGTATGTTCACATAAAGAAACTATTCGTGCAAGAAATTTTATTGCATTACATTTTCCGCTTACAGTCTCCTTCTGTCTGATAACCAGCAGCGTGAAGCCACACACCAAAAGCAGAGAGACCACTGTAGCTGTTGCTGTTTTGGCTACTGTTAGGTCACGTGACAGGAAGCGTGACAAACATCTAGATAGCAGACTTCCTGAAGGAGGCGCAGAGAAACTATAAATGCAAGAGTCCGTTTCATATCTCATGTTTCCGGACATTTTTACCATTAGACTTTGAAATTTGAAATCATAATACATAATTCAAATTAAACTTTAGAAAATCTAGCAGTGAAATTTGAGTTCATATGTAATGCACACAGTCGTAATGAACATGTTATAAAGCTCATAAACCCCCGTTTATCCTCAGAGCAAAGAGAGCGAAAGGTGAAACGACTTACGATACAGGAAGCTAAAAAGTGAAAACGTAAAATAGAGGAAGACAGACCGGGAGCTTTAACTCACAGTGAATCTGCAATTCAAGACTGACTTGCTTCCTTCTCAAGTATTTCCTGTCACAGAAAAAGAATTTTAGAGCGACACATGATAAATGAATGGCTTGGTGTAGAACAACAGGGTGTCATTAATGGAGAGAGAGAGATAGAGAGAGAGAGAGAGAGAAAGAGAGAGAGCCTGGTTTGGTTTGAAAGAAGTCACACAAACAGCTTCTGTTTTACAGGAAGTGAACGTGTGTGGCCACGTTCTTCGTAAAGTTGTGTAACGTGAGAACTCACCTCATCAAACATCATTTGGAATTAGACCAAGATTGGTAACTGCTTCATCTAAAGGCGAGTTCAGGAACTTGAATATACTGTATTTCTTGATTCTGACATGAGATTGGTTCTAGTGGTCACACATGGAGCCTGATATCTGAGATCTAAGAATAGTATAGTCAGGCATTGCTGCTTTCTAAAGGGTAAGACTACATGCAGGCATCCAACTAAACAAAAAAGCACAGATGACATTGACAGTAAAGTGAGTAGTTTAATTTTCATCTGAACCTTAGTCCTATGGTGATTGAAAAATTAACAAAGCTACTCTGATGTATCCAGAGGGAGAGGGAAAGCAGCGGACAGGTCGACAGCGTGACAAACTTTGAATGCAGTCCGTATATGTAAGCTCAAGTCGACCTCAGGTTTAACCAATTTGATTTCCAGAAATACTTGATTGCACTACTTAGAGTTACTTGGAGATCCTTCTTCACTGATCATCCAGTCTTCATACCTAAATGACAAAATGGAGGCGTACCAGGTTTTAATCCCATGTTAGTAAGCACGCAGTCAGTCAAGCAGGCAGTCCAGAGATTAGCGCGTCATCTGACTGCCCCGGCCGGGCCAGAGAGAGGGATTAAACTGAAATAAATGCACCAGTTCCTAGTAAACACCAGCATTACAGACAAGTAGCTTTGGTTACTTTCTGGGCTGAAAAAAAAGGTTTTATAATTAGATGAGAGCTGAGTGAAGATACCTGACTGCTTCACTTCTTTTCCTACTTCTGCACATTCACGCACATGGAAGATGACAGGGGAGGAGATGCTGAACACAACACACTGACGAGAAACATTCTCAACTTAGAGGGAAACCCTAAGAACTTACTGAGTTACTGGTTTTGGACAACTTGTGCATTTCTGATTTTACTAATTATATAATGTAGAGTCTAAATCCAAACAAACTGGGGTTTTGTTTCTGTGGTATTGATGGATGGGCGGGCGGATAGAAACACACAGACACTTCTAGTAAAACCTCTTGATACTGTTTAAAGGTTGGAACACTTACCCCCTGTGGCACTAAACCCATCCATCCTTCTCCCAACAAAAACACCGGCACACAATCTCATTAGTCAGTCTGCTTGTCCACCTCTGTTCATGCGTAGGTTCCTCCAGCCCAGAATAGTCAGCTACCTCTGGTCCTGACATAGGGATTATTTAAAGCACCGGCGTACATGTAGGTTTTAGTCTTTCAGTAAAAAGCATGTACGACCATTTTTTATAAAAGCATGCGATGCCTTGCTTTTTTATACATATTTCAATATTTAATTCCCCAATTTCAGCAGCCGCGGTTTGAAACGCAGAGACGTGTTTGACCTTTCTGCCTCACAATTGTATGACACTCTACATTAAGTTCCCAATCAGAAATTGAGTGCAAATTGACATCTGTGGGAAATGTAAGATGCTGGTGCCAAAATCCCTTCAGGCATTACTGACAGATTGGTTTGATGAGGATGTGAAAGACAGAAGGTCACCAGAGCCTTAACCTTTGACCACCGAAATCTAATCAGCGCCAAATTGGTTCCCTAAAGGCGCTCCTGTGATTTGGTATTTACAAGACTTAGCTTTATTTTTTTTTAAATTCTTCTTTGAAATCGTCTTTTCAGCTCGAAGCTACAGAGCTGACTAGAACAGGACACCAGTGCACAGTGACCTTTCACACCCAATCTAACCCAATCAATCTAAAAATCTAATCCATGCTTGCGTTTGAGTAGATTCCCTCAGCCCATTCTTGTTATATGATCCCCTTTTAATGGGATACATCGTACATGAGACCAGGTTTTAGCATTTATTCAGCGCACCTCAGATGAGTCCTACAACACCGGTGTCATCCACAAATGTGATGATACCATTGCTGGGGTGGGTATGGATGATGATCAGCTCACAGCCCTGTGGGGAGCCAGTGCTGACTGATGAGATATGGAGGTCTGGTACCCTCTAGAGAAAGCAGAGTTAAACTTTCAGTAATACGCAGAATGTAATGCAACATCATCAATAAAATTTATTGGGAATTCAATTTGAATCTAATCAGTAGTGTCAAGGAAAAAAAACGCCCCAATGAATCCTCAGTTTTGGCTGTTTCTTTTGTTGCTGTTCACTGTCACATGCAAATAAAAGAAGCAATCAAGCTTTTATCTTACATTTTCATAACAGGAAAATAAATAGTAGCTGTAACAAAGAAAGAAACAAAACAATCAATTCATTTATTCTATTCACACCAACCAAATCACAGCAAAAGTCGTCATAGTTTAATGTTCTCCCAGACTCACAGAGTGGAACTCTAGACATTATGGACAAACCCAACCGCCCCAAAAAAGTGATGTTAAATCTGTGGCATTATTAATCTTCCTGCACAGAGCATAGGAAAGCCATTCATTCAGATCAGGCTGGCACGCTTGTGATTGTTGCCAAGCAACTTTTGATAATGTTGCCATGGAAATAATCACTGATGCAGAGTGTGAGGCAGAAAGCTGATCTGTTACCATGGCAGAGGCTATGCTTTGCAGAGCATTGTGGGAGAGGATTGTGTCGTCCAGCTGAGTCTGATGTCATGTCCAAACATGAAACACAAATTTTCTTGATTGGTCATAAGTCACAGGTGTATTTTATTAAGCTGTCACATTCAGTTCATACCTCCATAGGTTTGTTAGCACACACTTGAGAGTGGCATTGATCCCCTCTCCTTCCACCTAACCATCGACAGGACAGCAATTCAAAAACGTTTGCCAAAAAATCCATCTTACATAACCTCAGGTGATGGAATACTTATTTTTCAAAACAAACAAACTCCTACTCCAAAAGAAATAAAATCATAATCACCGTATATTTGCAAACATGTTCACGTTTTGTTTCTGTGATCCTTTACTCCTTCCTTAACAAACGGCCTCATTGTTAGTTGCCTTGCAGCTGGTGGTGGATTTAGCCTGCAGACCAATCAGCTTCTCCTTAACGAAGCATTATCCGGCTGGCTGAGCTCCTGTTCTGCTACTTGCTCATTAAAAGCTTTAAGTCACTTACTTTCTTTCTCCTTAGGAACGGACGTCAGATCTCTTCGCTTAATTTAAAGCATAAACACATTCTCTAGCACACGCACTCTCTCCTTGTCTTACTTTAAGCCAACTTTGAGCCAATTTGACTTAACATAATTCCATTCACACTCCCTCGTTCTCATTCAGACTTTACCTCTCTTATTCACAACTTCAGAGCTGAATCTTGGCTTAATCTTGTGGCTATAAGATTCTCAATTCATTTTTTTCATTTTTTCTCCTCTACCTTAAGTTACGTCCTTGACTTTCCATCATCATCCATGTTATTTTCTCTCTGCTTTAATAGTCTCCTAGTCTTTCTCTCATGAGGAAAAACACATGCCTTCAGGAATGTGTTTATCCCCGATAGTGGCTCCTGATCACCTCCCAGTTGCTTGACTGCTCCCCTTCTCTATCACCTGCTACTCTGCCTTCTCCCATTTCTTGATCATGAGGCCATGTTCAGATTTAGTGTTTAGAAACTGACTTTCCATTTATCTAAATGAGACCGCTGTTTCCCGAGGCAGAAAGGTGTCGGTAGTCAAAAAACCCCACACTGGCTCACCTTCTGCCACAACCAAATCCAACAGGGCAACACAATGAGTTGTTTAATTGAGAATGGGTCAATCAATTAGTGGAAGTGTGCATTCCTGCTGGATTACTTGGGGTAAGGGTAAAGCATAATTCTGGAGCTTACCTCGTGATAATAACAATGGACAAAGAGCACGGCTGCCACTGTAATACAATACTTGTATCAAATGGTATTAAATAAGTAATTTTTTTAAAATGAATTGATTTCACCAGCTTTTAGTTGGAGATTAAAAGCTGCTCTTTTCTCTTTTTATTGTTCAGTTTGCTGGTACAACTGGTCATGAAACACCTCCCCACAGCTTAGACTGGTTACAATCCCAACCTTATCCTTGTCCTTCTCATTCTCATCCTTGGCTCCTTCTCTGACAGATAATTTCCTTTCCACTGTGTGGTAAATAGATAACGTCCTGCCACATTTAGTTTAGTCACTGTAAATACTGATCTCCTGGCAGCCACCGTGTTGTTTTCTCCAGTTCTTATGATGGGGAGACTCACAATCACAACAGAATCATCTCAAGGCTTTTACAAATAAAACCAAAAAAATGATCTTTAATGGAAGAAACATCCAGCAGAAACAGGCTCAGGGTGGGGAGAGTATCTGCCTTCCTCTGACTGGATGGGTGAGAGTGAAGTGTAGAGGGAGAAAAGAGGGCCAATTAATCAATGTGTTTGTTGTTTTGGACCATTGTCGCCTCTGAAGACAATAAAAGCTACTTTCGACTTCGTAAATGCCTGTTGGTGCTGACTTTGCATGTATGTGTGAAGAGTGGGGCAAGCCAAATGCTCTTTTCAGTCCCCTCCAGACCAGGGGCATAACAACATTCTTTGAAATATCACAAAACACCAGTCAGCCCTGCTTTTCAGAACTACAATAACACAACTCACACTCTCTACCACTTTGTTTACACTCCCATTGTTCAGCAGCAGACCGTGAGCACATGAACTGTCAGGAGGGGGTCTCAGGAAGCTACTGAGACTCTGCAGGGGGCTTTTGAAGCCAAAGACTGGGTAGTTCTCTGTGAACATTGACTTCTCCTGTGACTCCTTCACAGACAAAAAACATCAAGTGTGGATAACATCATCAGCTGAAGGTGGAGCTGAGGGAGAGTACAGATGCCCACAAGAGGAAGATGGAGAACCAACTCCAGCCTAACAACATGCAGCTTCTGTGGTCTGGAAGGAAACAGATCACAGGCTTTGAGGAGCAGGGGAACTACGATGAGGGGAACCTCAAAAGAGCAAATGAGCTGAACAACTCTGTCACAGATTACCAGCTCGAGCTCCAATGACCTCCTCTTCTTCTATCTCCTCACCCTTTCCCCCCAGCAGTCAGGTAAAGAGGAGAAACTCAACTAGGCTACGGGACCTGATGGAGTCAGCCCCAGAGTCCTGGAGGTCTGTGCTGATCTGTTCTGTGGGATCCTACAGCACCTCTTTAACCTCAGCCTGAAGAAGGAGCAGGAGCTGAGGCTTCGGGAAAACTAATGCCTCCAGACACTGCTGAAATGTGACAGACCAGTCGCTGTCACCTGCTGAAAGAGAGACTGGTACTGAATCACTTAAGGCCTCAGCTTAACTCTGCTGTTGTAATATCAACGAGTACAGGGAGGGGGGATGTTATCTTTGTTCTAGCCCCAGCATCAGTACTTTTCTTACCTAAACCCAACCTTAGTGGTACTGAACTTGGGTCTCTGCCATGTCAACCCTGGACGCACACACACACACACACACCTGTAGTGCATTATTCATTCAATCACAACAAAATGTTTCTGTACAACGTGATAATTACGTTCAAAAATGATTCAAGCACATCTGTCATAGAGTACATTCCCATACTCACCAAACCTGTGTAGTGAAAAAAAGGAGAAAGAAATGTGATTGTTGTAAATAAGTTTTCTTTTCCACCATTACATTCAGAGTTGAATTACTGCTTTCACGAGGACTGGTGAAATATAGCAATAGAAATTGAAACACGAAACATATAGAAAGCTGAGTTTTCACAGACCAGTTCTAACTGAGTTTTACCATCTAAAAACTCTACAAACTAAATGTTGTCATACCTAACTCAATTATAACCAGATGTAGATAAGAAACTTCACTTAAAAAAACTGTTTTTTAGGTCTTACCTCACTAGTAACCTAGAGAGGGAAACACTTGGAAGGGTTAGGCAGGGAGTAAACTTGTGGTGGTTTAATTTTCAGTAACAGTAGGAGTGGAAGAAGCTGACTGACTAAATGTGGCTGTGTCTGTCTAAGATTAAAGATAAGGTAGAATGAGATCAGTCTTAGTGCACTTTTCTCTATTAGTGGTTATAAACAGTTTCAGTTATTGGTGCGAGTACCTAACAGTAGTTAGTATGTTGCTATGTAACGTAAAGTCAAGTCCAGTGTTACACACTGAACCACAGAGAACCCAATGGAGCAAAGCTGGAGCCAACGTAATGGAGCGAATAGAGAGATAGGTATGAGGTCACCTACACAAGGTCGGGCTGTATCGTGATGATGCTGAGGGACAGAAAGTGAAAAGGATTCATGCAGTGTGAGCGCACACACTCTATGGAAAACACCTTCCTGTTGCGACAGTATTGAACCTGAAAGAGTTGTCATGCGTGTAATTGATGGACCTCTAATGTCTAATGTTTTCCCTGTCTGTGTTCTTGGAAGCTTTTCTCGCGCTTCTACAAGAGCATTTATTTCACACTTGTGACGGGGTCTCATCACATGTTCTTTGAGGTCGCCTCAGAGACAAAACACACAAAAAAAAACGGAAAGTAGTAATACAAAGCCAAATATTCTTATCACAACCACACAATCTTAAATTAACAACAGTGTGCTCTACCTATTATCCCATCTGTGTCAGCAGCATCCAGGCTGCCGGCCCTGAGATCTCGTCTGTCAGGAGGAGGATGCAGAGTTTTACTGGGCTCTTGTTTCCATGCCAACCATCTGTTAGTTATTATCCTTCGCCTCACACTCTTGGAAATCACATCTGATTTGATGGTTGCATCTTTCTCCAGTCTGAGAGGCCTGCTATTACATGTCATGCCTCTCCTGTGATGCTGTTTTCAGAGAAATTTACGAACCACAGAGCAAGTTGTCCATAATTAATGGCATTGTGTTCAAAGGTGAAAAGATCAACATCCCAGCCTCACTTCATGCAGAAATGCAGGGCACATGGGCATGGAAAAGTGCAAACAGAGTGCCGGTGACATCCTCTTTTGGCCTGGGATGAACAAGCACATTGAGGCTGATGTTCAACTTGTTTAGAGCCCAGACCAACAAACACTAAAGAGCCACTGATCAGTCACAAGATTCCTGACAGACCATGGCAGGTGGTTGCTTCAGACCTGTTCACCTGTAACAATGAGGACTATCTTGTCACTGTGGACTATTACACTAGGTACCTTGAGCTTGACAAACTAGCCAGTACAACTTCAAATGCTCCACATTATCCTCAGAGTAACGGTCTAGCTGAGAAGTATGTGCAGATAGCAAAATCACTCCTGGAGAAAAGCAAAGCTGACCAGAAGGATCCCCTTTTGAGTCTTCTGGCAACACCCCTATTGACAGCTTCAGATCACCAGCTCAACTACTGATGAGACCTCGCCTGTGGTGTGTCCTCTTAAACACCCATAAACATCTTCAGCCACAAGTTGTCAATCATAATGTGGTACACCACAAAAGAGTGCAAAAACAACAGCATCAAAAAGGGTATTATGACAGAACTGCTAAGCCGCTACCACCACTACAACCAGGACAGCATGGTTGCATGCAAGAAGGCTGAACCCAGCGTACACACCACACCACATATACCCAGCAGTCGAAGGGAAGACACTCACACAGTACCTGGACGTGAAGTTAAACCAAGATCAGTCATGGATTTGTGATTAATAATTAACTTGCTGATATTGAAATGTGCAGTAACTGTGCTACATTTATTCAGATTAAGTAGTTTGATGACTTTCAAAATGTTAGATGGTTGGTATAGCTGTTGCATATTTCACAAAGATATGTTCATTTGTTAACCAGGGATGATTAGGCACTAATCTTTCCTATTGTGGCTAAAAAATATATATATATAAAGTCTGTGACACTGCTGGTGTCTAAGTCTAGCTAAAATACCACTATATAGCTATGGCCTTAGATGCTGTGTTGCCTCCTCATTTCAAAATCAAGTCTGTGCAAAGCCTGAGAAATCTGAATAATCACATTCAGATGGGTGCTGTGTGTATATCACTTTTCATCACAAATTTGTTTTCAGTTCCTGGCTTCTTTGTGCTGAGTCAAGTCTCCAACACCCCCCCTAAAAAATAAAGAAGCAGCATGTTTAAAGTTAAAATCTATGACCCATGTTGCCTAAATGAGAAATCAGATTACTCATCAGCTGTACCCGCAAATTTACAGTAACCAGATTACCTCAGAGGAAAATGACTTAGTGTCACCTGATTATGTTGCATAAAGGCACTGCAACATCAGATATTTTTTTGGAAAAGAAACTCATCTGGTAACATCATGTCCAGTTTCACCATATTTGTGATTTCCTATTTAAGTTATGGTGCCATGAAATGACCAAGGAATAGATGTTGTTAGCTATAAATCTGAGGAGGTCATACCAGTCCAAAATGTTTTAACTCACTGTTGACCAACAAGTAGTGATTTAAACCTAATCACTCAACACAGAAAAGCAGAAGTATGGTGGTAAGTTTCAATTCCCTTACTTCACCACACAAAAAATCATCTAACCATCTCGCAGGCTGGTATTACATCGTGTGTACACAGCAAATGCGCCATAACAATGAAGCAGCATCTTTGGTTCTGCAGGAGATGTGAGTCCAATGCAAAGCTGAGGTCACCGCCAACATGCAAAACCCCAAGAGCCCAGGAACACTACACAGTCGCTACACACGGAAATGAAAAAGAACATAGAACTACATCCTAAAACATGCTTGTTGGTACATTTTATGACACAAGAGCTGCCTGTGCACAAACAGATTGCGCAAAATACTGTTGTATTGGTGCGTGACATGGCGCACATACCCAGTCTGCTCTTTGAGTAAATGAAGTTAATCCATTCATTTCACAAGACCAGGCTCAAGAATACACGCAGGTTTCATCATGTTCTCAGATACAGACCATTCATTCAAATGTTATGTCAAGGATTTAGTCAGGAGATGCTGCAGTTTGTGACAGTGAACCACTTTCAAAAACTGTTGGATCACCTTAATTTGGTGCTTCAGAAAGCTGCTACTTCTCCGCCATTAGCAAAGCATATCTATGAAGATTCTCAGTGATCTAGGTCATGGTTATCTCAAGAAAAGTCAAAGTCCACAATTCGATTCTCAGTGAAAAATCTGTCAGTGACTATTTGGTGGCATAGGGCTTACAGGGCAGATTGCACTGAAAGAGCTGCAGGTAAGTGAGCGGGCAGCGTGGGGTGAGCAGAAGGGGAGGGCTAAGGAGCGAGCGCAGACTGTAGTGTGTGAACGGTGTCTGACAGAGACAGTGCACTGGGGGCTGGGCTGTGTCACGAAAGGTGCGAAAGCAGGGGCAAAAATAAACACAGGACACGTGATGTTTTCTGGGAAATTCTCTTCAATGGAGTTTTGTTGGATGTCCGTTTATTTCAATTGATTTCAGTTAATTGAGGTCTGGCACCAACATCTGATAGAGATAGACTTTAGACTGATTCTGGAAAACATATGTTACACTTCAGTTACCAAATGCTTAACTCCACCACTTTCTGCCTGAGAAACTTGCTTTACCTTTCACGTGAGTTCTGTTAATTCAGTATACAACATACCTCCTATTGATTTTTTTATTGCATGTCTCTCACTGAATAGACCTCTACTACAGTATAGTAATATTCGATCATTTGAAGGCCTTTGCTGGGGAGATGCACACAGTTTTTTATAGGGCTTTGTCCAGATCCCAATAGTGATGATGACGACCAGGGCGTCAGGATCTTAGACCGTAAGGTCATTTGGTTCAGAGAGAAGGTGTGAGCGACCCTCATTAAACAGAGGAGGTGGCCTTGGTCTTTCAACTGTGCCCAGGCGGCTTCACTCTTTGGCTCAGTCACAGTGACATACATGAAAGTCAGGGCGAAGGACAACCCACTGGTGACCATCACCATACTAATGACTTGAGGACTAAACTGTGTGTTTTTCTCATCCAATTTGTTATGTGTACCATTAAAGAAATTGTGTTTGTCTTACATGAACAATATGTTTTTAAACTCGCACAGGAATTAAAGAAACCTTAAAAGCAAGCAAGGTTAAAAGGCCATTCTTCTCGTAACCCTTCTGTTTTCTCCCTTATTCAGTAATCGTTTTTTCCAGCAGCAGTGTCACACATTTTACTTTGTTTATTATTGTTCCACAAGTATGAAACAGACTAAAGGAGAGAGCAAGAGAACTGCACAGTGGAAGTTATGGATGAGAAGAGGAGAAGTTAGGAGGAAAGGCTTGGAAGAGGGGACGAGATAAGAAGGGAAGAAAGGGAGGGTGAAGAGAAATACTTAAGGGTTTTATATCGGTGAGTCAGGTGCAGTATAAGAAGTAAATAAAGAAGGCAGTGAACTTTATGAAGAAATGTTGTTCTAGTACAAATTTAAAGAAGCCAGACATTTGTGCTGTAAACAGAGGTAGAAAACAACACTTTTGTCTTACGTTTCTTTCCTCGGGAAGAGAAAAGAAATACAGGTATGTGTTGTGTTGCTTCGAGATGGCTGCATGATTTCTCACAATGTAAAGTGACAGTAAATCATGTTGTGCATGCTGCCTCTAGCATCAAAAGGTGAGGTGAAGGTCAAGGGCTAGTTGAAGCACCGCTGAATATAATCTGCTCATCATTATAATTGGTAACTTCTATCTAGTGCTCAGTCTATCTGCTCCCTCTCTGTCTTGTGTGTTCGCTCTCTCCCATTATTGCATCCAAACAACAATCAGCAAGTCAGAGAAACTCTGGCTTACTGCGTTTCCATGACCATTCTGGGCAGACGTCCCTGGCGCTGACTTCTTAGTGTCTACATCTGCTTCCATGGAAATTGTGAAAATCTGTTTATGTGCAATATTAACATGACAGTAATTTGCTTTGATCTCCAGTTTGCTAAACTTTAATTTTCGACTCAAACATAAAATGTTGCAAGTTAATTTTAACCTCGAGTGTTAATGCAAATCATATCTGGCTATTATCAGAGCAATGCTAGTGATGCATGATGGTGGGAGGTTTTAAGAGCTGCTAGAAGGAAAAGGAGGGAGGGAAGCTGAGCTCTGACCATATTTGCCCCTCATCATCACACCTGCCACTCGCTGGACAAATGTAGCCGACAATGCTGTCATGCAATTCCTGCGCCATGTTATTTTCCATCCTTGCATCCCATTGAGCAATGTTAGAAACCTGCCTTCACTGCTGTGATCATGTGTGCGCAGAAGGCATCCTGTAAGGACAAAGGGTGACGATAGGCTTGAATTAGGTCCACAAAAAAATGTAATGATACCACTACCCTGAAGGGTTAGTGGTATCATTGACCTGTTTATTTTACTCATTAAATTAAAGCTGAAAGTCTGGACATTTCCCAAATCCCAAATAAAGTTTTGTTTGTGAGTAATTTAACTGAAGGGGTTGCATAAATGGCTGGTGTCCAGGCAGCCGTGCTGGGCTCGTCTGGGCAGAAGTCCAGAACCAATTTTTATAGATGTTTAAATAGCTGTTTACTACAAAATTGATTTTATTCACTCATTAAAATGCAGGACATGTCTCTAAGAGGCATTTTAATGCTTGATTGAAATTGATTTAAATCTTGGGCAATTTTGTAACTGTGCTGCACATTTCTTTCATTCATACTTTTTATTTGTCACTGGATAAATGATCTGTTTCAGAAATATTTATGCGGCTTGTTTGTCACAAAAAATTAGTAAAATAAAACAGACAGAAAGTGAACAGAAAACACCAAAGTCCGACCCAAGAGACTTTATTTAAAGCCTGAAACAAAGCAAGAAATGTGATTACGAGCAATGCAGGTGAATAAATCCAGGCCTGTCGAGTTCCAGAAAAAGGCAATCAGGAATGCAGTTTAGTTTTACAGGTTGGTGAAACATGGAAAACATGACCAAGAACCCACAAGCAGCAAGACACAACCAGCAGGCAGAAAAGATTATCTGAGACGTGGAGCCTTATTGGCAGGGTGGGAAAAGTTGGGCATAATCAAGGTGAGCGGGGGTCACGATCAGTGAGAGCGAAGCAGAGACAGGAGGAAGCAGGAAAAGACACAGAGAGAAACACACGCTGATGACAGTCCATACTGTGTCTGAAGAAAGACACAAGTCACGGTGGGGTTCTTCTGTGGTGGGAATCAAACCTTGGACTCTGGTAACATCACTGCCTTCATCTCACTCATACTCACTTGTATTGCTTGTGTGCTGCTTTCCCTGTGATGTCAGCCTATTTTAAGAAACAGACAATCAGCAGGTTCCTGGCAGCTCATTCGAATTCTCACTGAAATGTGAATATTGCAATGTGACTATAAGACAAGTGTCTGTTACCTCACACTGTCCCGTGTCACAGGCAGAGGGCTGAGACAAGCTCAGTGATGTCCCGCAGACTGACATCAGCATGAGCAGGTGCATATGAAGACAACAACAGCTTCTGTTGGGGGGGGGGGGCACAAAGTAACAGTAGAGAAGTTCACAGATAAAAGGAAAAATTACAGATGCTTAGCGAGGTGACATCACACAGCTGCACATGCAAAGAGAGAGAGAGAGAGTAAAACAATGAAGGACTGCAGAAAACTCTGATTCTGCCTACAAACAAAAGCTGTAGATCTGAGCGGTATCAATCCCTTTCCACTTCACACCAAGGAAGGCAGAAATAACCAGGTGAAACATCTGAAGGTTAGATCTTCACCCATCATATCTACAGCATAAACACACTAATGTCACACACACACACTAATCTGATACTAGGTGTAAACCACGGGGATGGGGGTGTTGGAGGCAGCAGCATATTTCCACAACAGAAATAAGTTTCTGCCTTCATGAATTTGAGGCATAAAATTAACCGAGTTTAAAGGACACAGTTTACAAATGCATCCATGACACAGGGTGGATAGAGTCACACCGTGGTGCAATGTGAGGACACGTTATTTCTTCCTGTTAGGTTAATTATCAATCAGAGAGTTAAGTTTGGGTTTTGTTAAAGCTATGGTGGTGAGTCATAAGGTTAAATAGAAATAAAGCTTCCTATTGTTTAGCGCTGTGTGCCTACTCTGATGGTGGCTGCACACATGAGCTGACACAGCACAGATTGTCCAATGATGTACACAAATATTCCCAGAGTAACAGCTGGATTATATATATCACGGTGTGTGTTTGCACTTGAGTGGACAGTAGACAGACACCACAGAGAAAATGTCACCACCAGCAAATATGGCTTATGAAACTTAGACTGACTTGTTTGAGGAGACAACACAACAACCGACAGTGTGTAGAAAGGGAACTGCTGGCCAACATGAAACCAACATCACAACGGTAGTGTGGAGGTGATTTGGCGCTGCTGAGCCTCTCGACCAGACAAGAAGCCATTACAAGAGTAAAAACAAAACACATTAGGTGGCTGTGTGCCAGCTGAGGGAGTTAGAAGACGCTTTCTTTGCCTATAGGTGTCTGACAAAAGAAATGTCGCTCCAACCTCAAAAGCCTTCAATGGCACCACACACATGACCACATTCTCTATGACACAGCAGTATTTACACATAGGAGACAAAAACAAGACAAAAAAGAGATAAAAGAGGAAGAACAAATAAGGAAGTAAAACTAATCTGCTGATCAGAGGTGGTTCGTTTAATCACGTGGAGAACTGAAGATGCCACATTTATTAGGATGTCAGGTTTTAATCAGCCAAGAACGTTTGAAAACTGGTGCTCCATGAGCTGTCCAGTGTGCTTCAAGCAAGACTTAAAATAAAAACTACAGATTACGTAATATTCTGACCTTTCATGCTACTTTACACCTGGAGTCAACGTGCATGAGGGGCTCTGGAGCTCATTTTAAAAACTGGCAGCTCATTCGACCTCAGCACAACAAAGTCCCTGCATGTTCCCAGCCACGTCTAATTTTCCACAGTATCTCTTTGTGTCCCCTGTGCTTGTTGTTTCAAAGTTCACACGAGGACAGGCAATTCTGCGATGGTAAGACGGCAGTCCTAGTCCTGCTGCATGATCTGATAGTGGAGCTCACTCAGAAAATACAAGAAGCAAATGCTAATAGAGAAGGAAATGCACTCAATGTGTTTACTGGTCATTATGGATATGAAACACAGTTGTGAATATGATAGTTGCAGCATGCAGCTGAGCCACAATGCTCACTTCTCCATACTTCACTGTACAGGTGATGTTTTCATGTTATGTATGTATTTTATGTATGTGCTGTGTTCCCTCATCGACATCATATCAGCTGTTGCTGCTGTAGCATGTCTGAGCTTAACGTGCAGCTGATTAAGATCCCGGTAAGATGTAAAGGGAAAATTGTTGTTGGACAGCTGTACATGGATCATGGTGCTGCTACATAGCTTCGGTGTCTTGTCCAAGGGCACCTTCACATGTAGACTGGAGGTGAGACACATGAGATGCTGAGCCACATTTGAGCTCTGGAAATAGAGTTGGTTGGACAAAAGCTTTTGGCTCAATGGATTATCCAGGTGAGAGAGTTAGCATTCTTTGGCTGAACCATAATGCGGACCTTAGCAAGGTTAATGAGAAATATTTGGATCATTTCTCGCCCTGACAATTATTAAATGCAAAGGTCACAGCAACTTCATGGCACATGGCCATATATACGGAACAACATTTGGTACGAAGGGCTTGGACCTGTTTTCTTGCAGTTATCTCAACGTTATGAGGTTAGCATATCAGGTGGTTTGTTCTTGCTTCACTGTTTTAATGTGTGAGTCACTGGATGAAGAACTAGTGGTTATCGATCATGTGTGTGGTCTCACTTTGTGTTAGGTCACATCGTAAAGAACTGTGATGAACATCTATTATATAAGAAACTGAATCAAAGGTGGGTTTTTAAATCAATTTGGGGCTGTTACTGCACAATGAAAATAATTGGTATTGTTCCCACAAGGGTAAACACTACTGAATAAATATACCTACACTTAGCCAGTATCTCAAGATAAGAAAAGATAAGACACACCTGGGCGATCAGGGTCAATGACCATGAAGTCTTCACCTTGGCCTTATGAAACTCCCTCAGCTGGATGTAAGTGTTTAGTGAGAGAGAGAAAGCAGGAGCTTTATGCCACAAGGCTGTCAAGGTCACCAGAAAATGTTACAAGGTGGTAGTAAAGAAGTGATAATCTACAAACAATAAGGCTGAACGCTGCCAGTGCCTAATCCACTGGTCTGTAAGGATTTTGTTCTTTATTAACTTGTATCTGTTTCGGATCCTTGTTACTTATCGTCTAAAACCCTCTACGGGATCTTGCCAAACACAGTGGCTGTTAAGTTGAATCACTCAAAGTGAGTTAGTACACAAATTACCCCGACGTCTAGAAGTCATTATTTATCAGGTGTTACATGGAAGCACAGCATTAAGATGTTTAATACAAGATGGATAACCTTATGTAACGTAATCAGAATTCTGAACAGATTCCAAAACGTTCCACTAGTCCACTTCCCACTTTCCCCAGAGTAACAATAGCTGCTACTGGGAGTAAAAAATGCTTACATTTAATCAAACTTAAATTTAAATGTATTTTATTTTACATTATGCCAAACAAGTGAAGTAAGTGAAAGACAAGGTAATATTTGTGAAGTGCTGTGTTGATTCTGGTGCCACAGCAGGGCTGCAGCCCACTGAAGGCAATGCAGGAGGAAGCTATAGCATAAAGTAACATCATTCTATGTTTCAACAGAACCATAGACTCACTCGTAGTAATACATACATAAACTACTAATGAATTGAATACACTGGGATGGACTTTTTATTCTTCCGACTACGCACTACTATTGCAATTAGTATGTGTGTGTGTGTGTGTGTATGTGTGTGTTTGTGTGTGTGTGTGTTGAGGCTGTTGCTCAGGAACAACAATAATTATCAAATTGGAAACCAATGATTCCAGATTTAATGAATCGTCTAGCGATGGGTTCTTCGTGACCCAATTAACTGCCTTTTACCTTCTACTCTGCACCTTAAAATCCTGTTTCTCCAAAGGGTTATAACTGATATATAACTAAGGTTGGTCCTGACACAGATAGAGTACATACATCTTGCGCTTTTTCTTCCCTATCGTCCCAAGATAAAGCAGCAAGACTTTGTTCTTATCAGCGTCAGAGGATTTATAAACGCGACTCTTGTGTGACGGTCATATCCCTGCTCATATCACAACCAACAATAAAACGCTCACTGCCAGGATACATTACTGTCTGTCAGTAATGACACATGCCCAGTGACGTGTGGACCAGTGCCTGACAACATCCTGAAGACAAGGCTGCTAAAACTGTTAGTACAGTGCAGTATGTTTTAATTTTAATGTACACACTGCATTGTTTGAACTAGTGGAACAATTCAAAGAAGTGAAATGGGTTACTGACATGGAAAACTACCAGAGATATGGTGCATGTGTTTCTCTCCCACGCACACACACACATTCAGGTGCTGCTGACGGCACAGTGTGTGTGTGCGTGCGTGTGAGCTGTCATCACAGCACTGGTGGCAGACACATTCCACTCATTGTGACTAAAGTCCGCAGACCCCGGTGACCCTAGAAGGTCAGTCTGCAGATGGCAACAGTAGGAACATGTATGTTAACCTTTCTGCAGGATAAATGAGTCAGAGAGTCGTCGATTGGTGCTGGATGACTTTTGAAACCCTCAGACATAAGTGTGGAAGTTTGTGTGAGACAAAATTCAGTCTACATGAAATCTCTAAAGTAAAGGTGAGGTGATGAGACGGTTTACTTTAGAACCTGATGCAGCTTAGGTGACAACGTTATGAGGCAGTTGGTCGAGCAGCTGAGAATCTGGTCTTTGTTTGGGTAAGGACGGGATGTCAGGTCAGGTTTAGAGAATGGTGTCACCTGTTGGTGGGCTCAGTAGATTTATGACAGCACAGCCCACTACCCGGGGGGTGAGTGGTGGTGGTGACCACTGTAGGAATGACCTCTATAACTTTTGGCACATTTCATCACATTTATTGACAACTCTCTTTCTCTTCACACGTCTATGACGTGTTGTATTCCTTTAACACTAGATTTACCAGGCCTTGATGTGGGCATTCAAGTGGGCCACAATACAGGAAGACTCACACAGAAAGATATCTTTTTGTTATTAATTCACCTTGGGGTTGAATAAATATTCTGACCCTATATGAAGCCCTATATGCATAAAAGGTTTTCTGCTGTAAAAAGATCTTAATATAATATTTAAATCTATACGTATCTTAAATAATCAAGACATCTTGATTTGCATTATTACAAAATTATAAAATACAATACAAAGGATTCACAAAACCTTTCTTAAAATACCTTTCAACAGTTTTTCTTCATGTAATGCATTTTAGGCTAAGTTACCTTTCAGGCAAAAGCTTTCACTGTCAAATAAAGCGTGACTCTTAAATTTGATGTTTTCAAATGATCAGATGATCTTAGTTACAATAATTCATATTAAGGTTTCTTAGTAAATAACCAAAACGTTATTTCATAGTTTCATAGTCTAAATTAAAATGACTATTAACATGAATATGACGTAATTGTCTCCATTAAACATCATATTATTATACTTCATATCAACTTTTATTGTTGTTTTTTAACATGGTGTAAAAAGAGATCTAGAATTATATAACTATATGCTAATTACATAACACTGCTGTAGAGGGTCTGATCTGATGGCGGTGTAACAGTGTGGTCCCAGGAGAAGTTTCTCTTGTTGAGCAGATTTCACAAAGCTGCTAACACTGATGGGCTTTACAACTGCCAGTTGTTACTTTGCATATTGTAGACATCCCCCCAAAACAAACCCTGTAGCTTGAAGTATGCATAACACAAAGTAAGCACATACAAGGTCTCAGAGAGAAAGCACTGTGAAACCTTGTCATGTATATGTGCAACATATCCCAACAGTTTGATAATGAAAGTGAAAAGCAAGCAAAACAGACATTTGACATGTTGTACTGTAAATGTCAGTGTTGGCATTGTTGTTGTTAACTTAGTATGTCTGTCCTTGAACTCGTTAGATGAATAACACACGACTTATTCTTCTGCTGGAATAAGGGATTAGGTCAATTGGACTGGGAGGAGAAATCCTCTTCATTCCACAACAAATGCTGATGAATAACTAAGCACCAGTAAATAAGCAGCTGAGAAAACTAACTGTCCAGCAGTGTGTAAATAATCTCTGTTGTGCTCTGCATCTAATGTCTCCTTCAGGTGGAGCAAGTGAGCAGAACAATCAAGGAGGGGGGGGGGGGGGGGGATGACTGTGCCCAGTGAATGCGGCTTGCAGATTTCTACTCCCTGTATTTTAAACACGTGCGACCATCTGTCATCACAGCGTTCCACAGAAGATTTGCAGCAGCAGGCACTAGGATCAGCTGACCTTACGTCCACTGCCAACATGCTTCAGATTTTCAGCAGCCCAACAGCCGCTACAGCAGCGATTACGATTGGTGAACTCAAGTTTCCATGTCCTACGGGCTTATTAGACGCCACTTCCAACAATCTTCACTTTTTTTAAATTAGGAATGTGTGGCCACGGTAAATACAAACAATAAACCGGCAAATCATTTTTTTGTTTGACCAGAGAGAATTAGAGGTGCTAGACGACTACCATTTGACAGAACCATGGTAGCTGGATCACTACTTGCTGTTCACTCAGATCTCACATTTGCCTGTTTCTTGGATGAGATCCATGTGACATACTTTGACAGTTATATTGCATTACACCTGCTGTTGTTATGGATACAACACGGGCTATTTCCCTCACAACCTTTGCATTGTTTCTGCTACGGCTTTGCACTTAGCATTAAAATGTGTATTTCTTTTATGCTTCTGTGTTGGTCTGTGTTGTCTGGCAGTCTACTGCATGTGCGTGTGTGAGAATGATAACAGTCTAGGTATAGAATATGAGAAGACTTCATGACAGCCACTTGGCTCGGTCAGCTACAACTGACACCACTCTGCTCCTTCTATCCACTTCTATCTCATGGTGTATTTTTTTCTGTCTCACCACTGTTTTATTCCTTTAATAAGCACACTTTCACACACACGCGCACACACACGTAACTGCAGTATAAGTTAATACCCACTGAAGACAGATCATGTTAGTGGATTGCCAAGCCAATAATGCTGCATGTCCGTGTGTGCTTTCATATCCCCCAGCAACATTTTGCAGCTGCAGTGAAGACAGAAATCACTTTGTCCTTTTTGTGGTTTGTAAGGTGCTGCATGGGAACAAATACAGAGGTCTCCTAAAGCACTGAAGCAAGATCACTTGATTCTGATTTCACATATATGCATTATTTACTACGTCTGTAAAGAGAGCTCGGTTTTCACTGAGAGATTTTATTCGAGCAAACATTAGAGCCTTGCTGGCAAAACAATCAGCAAAGCATCGGGATGGTTTAGATGAAGCTCACGGTACGAAAACACATCTCTATCCTCATACTTCTGTGGACGTTTGGTTTGGGGTTCTCCTTGGTTCTGTTTTAATTCTACAGCATACAATGCCTAGTGTGGCCCGAACAGTCTCCTGCCTTAAATGCATGACTCTGTCTCCTTAAATGTATGATCCTCTGCAACTAAACTGAAAATATGATTAAGTCTTTGTGGAGAATGTCATGGACTGGATGAATTATGTGATGACATGTATTGATGATTATTATGAATTACAACATCAAACCTCCCTGGTTAAAGTTGGAGAAACACCATCACTATTACAGCGCATTTAAGCAAAGATGGTGAAGACCCAGGCATAGTTGGGAATTCAACTCATAAATGGGCCTTCAGTGTTACCATTGTGTTTTTCAAAGTTTTTGAACAAATGGTGTAGTTCTTCTGAATAGTCATAATAGTTCCTGAACACGTTTAGGTTCAACCTGAAGCATTCTAGCATTGTTCTGCACATGCATGACATATCACCTTACTGAAAGACTGGCTTGAGTGAACCACATATTTCTGGAAAACACGCAGTATTTTTCCATTGGAAATCTGAAGGAAATAAGTACTTGGCCTGCTCTTGCCAAGGCAGAATAATTAGAGCTGACCCCTTCAAGAGAGGCCATTAATCTAAACCTTGGAAACCAACAACAGAGTAACCTTTCATCCAAAACTTGACAGGGAGTCCAGCCTAATGCCCTCAAACTCCTTTTGCTATGTAAGAGGAATTATCGAAAGCTTATCTCTCACTTTGTACTTTCTGGAACAGGAACCAGCAAAACGCAACACTTTTTTCTGGTCATGATGAGCCATGTTACAGAGTACAAACAACACTATAGGCACACTCACATAGGTCAGCGTGGAACAGGTGGAAACCTCCTCGAATGTCAGTTTGACCTCTCAACGTGAAAAGCAAGTGATCTCCTACACTTTAGGTTCCACAACCACTGATGTGACTAAGCCCGTCGCTGTAATATGTCAGATGCTTTTATTAAATGTCTGAAGGTTATTGGTCATTAATGGAACTAGCTCTCATGTTGAAACACACTTTGCAAAGTAACATGGGTAAAATTTAAATAAATGTGCAGATTTTAAAATAATACGTTATGAATGTTGACACACCTAAACTAGTAGATAATAAAATATAGGATTGCATTGATATATTATAATATTATTTTTAATCTCCTCTTTATTTCAATCATGCTGCCTCTAAAAATCTTATTGGACTTTACCGAAACCACTACGACACATTGCTTTGTCATTGTTTGGGTTATTCCCCAGATATTGTTCTGAACCATGACAAAGGTTTTACCTTAAATGATCAGACACCAGCCACAGGGAATGAAGTACACTGTGAAAACTGAGCACAGACCCCCTCAGGCTGGAATAATATCCCTTCCCAAATGATTGTTGCTGGAACTGAGAGGTTCAAGTAAGGTAAATAACATTTTTCTGTTTTATATATAACTATAAACTCATCCTAAAGGCAAATATTGTGAGTGAAGTATGATGGATCTTGTTAGTTCCCAGCATATGAATGGTGCAAAGCCTGCAAGCAAGCTTGGGATGAAACTAAAGTTGTGCTAGTAATAAATGAAACATAGCTGCTGCTGAGTAAACATTTAATAAAGCAGCTCACAGCCAAGAATCTGCAAACCACTGACAAAAACATATCCGTTTTTTATCCACAGTGTCAACATTTTCATCATAATTGAGAACTTGAATTCAATAAGCCACTTATGCTCACGTGCGTTGACTGATTCCTAACATCATGATGCACAGTGGCTGCAAATCCCTGACTTTACCAAGCTGCAGCAGCTGCATAGGATGTGTGGATATTTGCACACAGGTCTGGACAAATGGGTCTCTTGTCCCGGGCCCACAGCAGAAAGACGGGGCCTTAAACCCAACAAATTATAGAGAGGAATCATTTTTCAAAATGGGTCTATTGGTGGAACCAAATATGTAATAATTTAAGTGACATTAAGCATTTTGTCTTTCTTTCTCTTTTTCTAAAACGTGAGATTTCGAAATGCACGTTGAAGTCACATTACAATGAAACCAGTAAAAAAAGGCTATCAGAATGTGATGGTGGGGGGGGCATTGAGTTGTCCTAGGCTCATCCAAAACTGCTGTGGTAGTTGTGTGCTAATTCTTTTTTTGATGCATAAACTTCAGTAACTCGCAGGTTACCTGACCTTATGTCTACATGTATGAATCATGTTTATGGCTAAAGACCTCTGTTCACTCTTTTCTCACCCACACAGTCATTCAAGAGCTGAGCAAATCAAGGATCTGACAAATGTTCTAATATCTTTTCTTTCTCCCTCCAGCAGAAGGAAGGTTGATAGTTCATTTTAGTGTCACTTCAGGGAAACTTTAGCTGAAGTATTTGCAGCTTTACTGTTTCATTTAGTGTGTGACTGTTTCCTCTTTCCCTGACTTTAACCCAGTGACTGCCTGAACCCAAGCAGAGGGTTAGGGTTAGTGTTGGACACCTGCTGTAGTTACGTCACCTGTGCATATTTAATTATTAGATCTGACAAGTTCTGACATGAGCAGAAAACAAATCTGCAACATGTAGACTTGAAACAGCTGGAGATGAATTCCTGTCCTTTTATGAACTCATTCCTGCAGAGTCTTGCTGCTGGCTCAGAAAAACCCATTACCATTAAGTTCATGTGAGCTGTTAAACAATTAATGTGGTCGGCTGTACTGATGTCTTTTCTATCTCATTACCTGGACCCAGAGAATAAAAGCTTTGCTATAATTCAGTAGTGTTCAATTCTATGTCTGTGCACCATCTGGCTGTGGCTGATAAACAAATGCACTTTCACTTCTCGAACTCACTTCAAATATTGGTCTTGGAGGCAAACCAGAATCCTGGATCCATTCAGAAACCTAATCTCTGTTTCCTTGTGCATTTACCTGCGGAGAAGAGCAACATGGAGACTTGTAATACATTTAGTTTTCCATTGTTTTAGGCTTTTAGGTCTGGCCCGCAGCCACACTGGCATGCGATTGATGTTCTTATATAATGATAAGAGTCATACAGTCAGTAACCATGTAGTCATACACCATACATAATATACACACACACCAACATGGGCATTAATAGGTTCTGCTGGTTGCTGCAAGTAGGTAAAACAGAAAGTATTCGAATCTGCGTGAGTTCGTGTGCATCAGTTTCCCAGACCAAGACCCAGTTCTTCTTACGTTAATTAAAAACATTTCATTTATTTTGGCCTACATACTACATAGTTCTAATCCACGGTTCGGCCTTATGTGTGGAGTTTGCATGTTCTCCCCAAGTCGGCATGGGTTTTATGTCTGGGTTCTCCAAAGACATGCATGTTAATGAGGCTGTAATAACCTGGTGATCTGTGCCAGTCTACCACTTGTTGTCTAATGGCAGCTGGTATAGGCTGAGAGTGACCGTTAGGAGTAAAATTTTCATAGCCTTTAGAATCAGATTAAGTGGCAATTCAGTGTTTTGTTACTGGAGTAATAAAACCACAATACCAAACGACACTATTTGGACAAACTAATAACATTAATCCATGTTACTTGGCAGACCTGGAGGCTGACTGGATTATATATGCCCATGCACTACTTCAATTCCTCAGGTATTGCAACTGCTAATTTCCAAACCACAGAATGTGAAGATGAGTATGGGCCAGCTGACATTCTTGGCTGGGCCTAGGACAACTCAATCCCCAAAGGTCTTGCACTGCAGTTCCTACAGATGCCCTGTCAGTCTGTTAGTTCTCTGTCATGTTTGAGTTTCAGTATTGCACATGGTTTTCTGTTTATTTTATACAACTGTGGTGTGGAGGCAATTGTGCTAACAGTCTTGTTTTTCTTCTTGCACACCACAAACCGCTCAGTGGCTAAATATGGACTGAAGGTTGATAAAGCAAAATATATAGAGAAGAACAAGCTAGTAATGTTGCATAACTTATTATAAAAAAGCAAGAAACATGGAACCATGACCACCCATATCCAGCATAGATAAAAACAACAAATGTTTTCAGGCTGAGGACAACATACATCCTGAAACAGGTGTTAAAATCATCACCCTTTTATTGCTATGTAACCAGGCAGGTTGGTAGGACCAGCGGCCACAAGGTGAAATCACACAACTCCAAGGTCAAGGATACCTGCAGAAAGGTACTGAGAGAAAGAGAGACAGAAGGACGAAGCACAACTAGGGGAGAGAAGAGACACAATGTTAACAACATGTAATGATGTCATGAAGAGAGAGAGAGAGAGAGAGAGAGAGAGAGAGAGAAGGAGGAGAGGAGCTCAGAGTGTCAGAAAGGTCCCCCAGCAGACTAAACCTATAGCAGCTTAACTAAGAGATGGTTCAGTTACCTGATCCACCTCTAACTATAAGATTTATCAAAAAGAAAAGTTTTCAGTCTAATCTTAAAGCTAGCGAGGGTGTCTGCCTCCTGAACTTTAACTGGGAGCTTTTTCCACAAGAGAGGAGCTTGATAGCTGAAGGCTCTGCCTCCCATTCTACATTTAGAAACTCTAGGAACCACAAGTAG
>JAUMHF010000021.1:20245582-20257128 GCA_032359275.1 Microctenopoma steveboyesi | reverse complement strand
CCCCCCCCCCCCCCCCCCCCCCCCCCCCCCCCCCCCCCCACAGATTATATGCTTAGCTGCAGCATTCAGTGTGTTGTCAAGCATTCCCATAGCAATCCTGTCTGTCGGAGCATAAAGAGCAAGTGTCCAATGCTGATAGATAGACTTATAGACTTACTACTTTACTGACATCACCTTCCTAATCACCTCCCCATTTTTCCATAATACTTTAGATTTACATTCTACTTATTGACTCTAAGGGGTGGGGATTAAAGATACAGATTTGATTTGTGGGATGTTAAGATTTAAAGACATTTTGATGTTGGCTGAAAAATATGTTTATCGGATGAATATTTTTCATCAGATTTTTCAGATTTTTTATTTTGGCCAGAAGTTATGTGAATGACACAAGTACTGGATTTTACAAAGTTTCGATGTTTTGTTTTGTTCCCTGAGGTACTTTAATATCACTCTTGCTTTATGGCACATTGCTCCATCGCTCTGGAAAAAGTCTTGTTGCTTTCGTAGAATGTTTTTGTACCAATATTTTTTTATGGCTGAGTCTACTCCCTTGGCTTCATTCTTTCTTTACAAGGACAATCTTTTATTCCAGATGCCTCAAACAAGAGACAATGTCTTTACCCCATTCCATATGTCACAGTATCTTAGTCTGTCTCTGATGGTTTTCTTGGAGAGAAGTGGACCCTTCATGACCCCTAATCATCCTAATCGCCCATTGAAAAAATTACAACTCATCCAATCACTTTAACGCTCTTTGGGTATATGTTGATTCATTATAAAAGTGAGGCAGCAAACTAGGATGGTCACCAATGCAACTGGCTCATGTTATTTATTTTTCAGTTCGATTTTCAGCTGTGCAGCTTAAAAAGCAGTAAATAGAGTAGTTAGGGTTGTACAACAGAAAACAGTCTCGTGCATGAAGCCAATTACAGAGCCTGCCCTAGACACTTTGTCAGCACCATTAATCTGGAACCAAAAAGTGAAAATTTCAAAAAAGCTCATAGAGGGAATCCAAAGCCATCACAAGTGTGCATAGTGCATAAACCTCGTGCCAAAAAGAGACCCCAATCCGCCCCGTCACAAGCCAGTCCAAACCAAAAACCCACAATAGCTTTCTCATATCAATTCAAATCAAATCAAACTGCTGCTGACTGTTTGCTACACATTGTGGATCATAAACATCATAAGAAGAATTGCAGTCATGGCAGAAACCGACCCAACCCAACTAGTTCCAGACCATTTCAAACCAATAAATTTACTTTGACATATTGTAGACTGCTCAGTAGCTTAATTGGACACACGGGATGAGAAAATAAATCATAAATTACTGACTTTTATTCGTATTACTCCTCCTAATAAAGCTAGCTTCTGAACAGAAAACGAAGTTATCAGGAATATGCCGGTATTTGTGTGGCGGCACGGCTTTAAATCCAGTACGCTTTTGATTTAGTTGTTGTTTTTCTTGGCGTATTGTGGTCGTTCGAAAACATCAACGGCTTCCAAACCAAACCACTTACATTTCAGGTTTCTTTCCCACAGTTGAGTCTTATTGCTGTGTGAAGACAAAAACACCATGTCTGATCTGTTGATTTCCTGTTTACTCTATGTTTGATTGGTTTTGTATCAGTGATGAGGGGACGGGTGACT
The DNA here is from genome assembly GCA_032359275.1 of Microctenopoma steveboyesi. Lineage (NCBI taxonomy): Eukaryota > Metazoa > Chordata > Actinopteri > Anabantiformes > Anabantidae > Microctenopoma > Microctenopoma steveboyesi. The sequence goes on along the minus strand of JAUMHF010000021.1, from coordinate 20,255,481 downwards.
TTTCCAAACCACAGACCACACATCCATCCAAATTTCTTTTTCACATGCAAGCTGCTGTTCAGTAATTTCTCTGCTTGTAATTAGAGTTGTTCAAAACGGATCAGATTCTGACAGAACTCAGCTACCTGCTGCTACAGCACGCGTTCACTTTGATCACCTAGGAAACGAGCGATTCCTTGTGCTTGTGTCTGAGAAATACTCTGAAGATAAAAAAGCTAATGAGTTAATGCTGTTGCAAGGCGTTAGCACAGAATGTCAAAGTGTCATTACTCTACACACAACTAGTATAGAAGAAGTTTGAGTAATCTACATGCCACACATGAGCGTCAGACTTGGCAACCCTGTCTTCTAAACATGATGTTTCTATGCAGCTAGACAGGAAGAGCAATATGTTTGTAGAAATTTAATATAATAGTTTAATGATTATGTTGACATACAGTAAATATATAGAATGAAAGAATAAGAGCTGCAGTTAAAGGAACAATACGTAGCACTTTACATAGTGTTTAAACACTGCAGTCCAAATTTATAATATTCTTCCAACCCCTCATTCCCAGAAACAAAGTTTGAGCGAGTTGCCAGGTAGAGAGCGCAGAACGTGGTTTCAAACTTTGAGCTATCTATCACCGTTCATTTGACGCATGACAGCGTTAGCATTTAATGTGCATTTAATGTGGCGCTATATGTTCGACACCATCAACAAACTTTTCAAAGGAGAGGTTAAGGCTCTAAGCCTGGCTCAATGAGGTTGATGGGGGGCATGTAATGTGCTGGACTGACAGACCTGAGTTAGAGTCCTGTGTCAGTTTGGAGTTAGGTGAGAAAAGTCAAGTTAAAGAAACATGACAGTTTTGTATAATACATACTGGACATTCTGTGCAGAGGAACTGGACACAATCTTTCCTTGACCCCCTGCCTGTGCTGTGAGCCTGAACCCAACCATACAATTAAATGCTAAGAGACATTACAAATTCATGAAATTTGCATTTGTAACATGTTACTGCACTCACTGTCGAATTACAGAAGATCATTTTTCCTTGTGAGCAGTGTTGCTCACGAATAAAGATCAAATCAATCTATCTCTGCTAATATACCTCATTTTAACTTGCTGTCAAAATTATATTTTTGATACAAATTTGGGTGATGTTACACACAAAATTAAGTTTTTCATTTCATTACCAGAACTAGTCTAACTGTATGTACTGTAGCTGAATCCGTTTTCATGAATATATTGTTCTTGCCAGAATTCCAAGTAAACAAATGCCTGAGGCAACACAAGAGCTCATTATGGCTTTTATTATGTCATTTAAAATAACTTGGTTCATCAGCTTTCCCGGCACTTCTTTAAAGAAGTATTCAAAGTATTTAAAAAAAGTTATGCTTTTGTCAGTGTGTTGAGTGAATGGGTTTATCATGTCCAGTGTGTACTGTAAAAGTCAAGTCAGTTGAACTAACTACTGGACGAGTTGGTGGTCATGTGGGAGCTGAAACAATACTGAAACAAGTACTAGCATGACACAGGGGTCAGCAAACCACCAGTGAGACTGCATTGTAGTTTTGTGAAGTGTTTATTTCATCGGTAGCTATCTCCATTTAGATACCGCGCACATCGTTGTGACTGTTCCTTCGATCAAAACCAAAAACCACATCAGACTCATTTTTGGCTGGTTAGGTTTTTTGACATGTGTTTACTGGACAAACTGACGACGTGAAAAAGATGATCTCAAGAAACCGCCCACGCCCTGAAAACCACAAACTGATATTTACAGAAAAGTTTGCTGATGACGTGCGATTTTCCCAAAAAAATCATCGGTCAGAGCGTGATTCACCGGTATCCCTTCGTCAGGTTGATCAACAGTATCGTTCCTTGTGGATTTGCTGTCAAGGTCTTCTGCTTCAAATATGTAATTCAGTAATAGTACAAGCCTTCTTAAGATTTAAGATATTATTCTCTTGGTTTTAATCAACTCGTTATCGTTGCATCTCATGCCTCAGGGTGAAACATTGTTTGTCAGAACATTTTTTAAAAAAAGAATCAGAATCAAGTGGCGTGACAGAATCATATATCATCTGATGCCTCTGGGCCACACAAACGCGTTATCCAGAATCAAGCGTGGACATTGTGTAAGCTTCTGCGCTGCAGTTGCTTAAGCTTTCACGCCTATTGACAGTCACCTAACAACATTGATTATTGGAAAACATGTCGTCCATTCATATTATCCAATCGTGAGAGGGTATGTTATTCGTTCTCCCTGTCCTGCATGAGCCTGCGTGTTCTCCCCATGTCTGCGTGATTTTCCCCGTGTACTACGGCTTCCTCCCACCGCCCAGAAATGCATTTTAAAATGCCCATAGGTGTGAACATGAGTGTGAATGGTTGCTTGTCTGTACATGTCAGCTGACCTGTCCAGGAGGGCAAGCGGATAGGACGACGGATGGATGTTAGGTTAATCTAAATTGCCTTCATGAAAGGTAATGTTTTTTTTCACTTGCAATCCAAAAGCAAAGTCTGTGCAAAGCCACTGCTGGTTATTTGCCTCATATTGAAAGTGAAATGCAAATGAGATAAATGTTGAAACTAAACTCTGGTTGAAAATGTGGTCAATCTTTTGTGAGGTCAGGAGATTTTGCTTAGACAGAAAGAGACGCATGAGGTTGAGCATATCATTTCCTCTCATTCTCACTCACCTGGTAACTTTCTACTCATTTTTCCCCTTCACATTGCGTTGGACTCTGCAGTATTATCCCATACTACTTTCTGGTACTATCCTACTACAGTATACTGTAGTACACTACTACAGAAATGTAGTAGTATGTCAAACAAAATGGAAATGATGATATTGGATCTGCCTCAGTCTGAAAAGTGTCTTAGGTTTCTCGGCCCTGACTGCTACTATAAATACTGCCACTGCTCCCACCACATCATTGACATCATGGAACGCCTTTTACTAAACTAGGAGCGGGGATTATTCGGACCTCTCAGAAATATGTTGTCAGTGAGGATGGCTACCATCTGGCTGCATTATGGCATCATTTGTGAAAAGCCACCAACGTGTTAAACATATCACCATCTATTCAGATGAGTGTCTGTAAAGACGTGCAGTCATCCAGCTCATATTTAGCCCTAAAAAGCTTATCCAGAGGTAGTTTCTTGAATATGTTTCACCTTCCACTCCAGAGGGCTTTCTCAATTATTCAAGGAACTTAAACAAGTCCAGTTGCCACTGAATAACCTTTTTGGTCTTTCTAGACAAGCTGGGAATATCATGAAGAACCCCAGTCACCCCAGCCACAGGCTCTTTTTATTACTTAAAGGGAAACAATACAGCATGAGAGAGAGCTAGCTGAAGACAGCTTCATCAGAATGATGAACTGTGCAAGAAAAGAACGTAAATGTCTAAAAAGTCTGTCTATTATATTATAGCAGGTTTTAATCCTGTTTTTAATTTGCTATAATTTTGCATTCACTCGCTTTCTTCCCTGTCTTATGTTCTGTCTCCCTCCGTCTCTCTCTTCTCTCATACACTCTCTGCTTGTCCTCCTCCTCTTGGTCTGTGGTCAGCCACATAGTTAACTGCGGCCCCAGCCATAATGCCAGTTTCTTGTAGACCTTGTGGCGGCACAATGACACTCTGGGCAGCCAGTTGCCACAAAGCTCCACAGTCAAAACAACTCCATCATCTAGCATCTGAAACCCCCAGAATAAAATCTGTTACCACTTTAGGTTAGGGCTAATCAGTCAATTTTAGGAATACATAGACATCCTGAATGATTGAATCCCTCAGGAACATAATTCACAATCTTCTATCAAATGTCACAGGTAGGATGAGATGACTTGTATTCTTGATTCTTTTCAAAAACACAGTAGAACAGTTGTCATCAGTGAACGCTTTGTGAGAGTTGAAACGTTAGCAGGTAAATAACAACTTTTCTAGTGTGTTTTGGAAAAGAAATAAAAATACAAGTTAAATTAAGTACACAGAATGAACTTACAAAAGATGTTTAAAGATGAGGTGAGATGAGATAAGATTTGCAATGATCAAATTAGACAAATATATACAAAATAAAACAGTGTATAAAATACATTATAACATGGTAACACTATAGAAACAATGTTAAAACATACATATTGTTCTTCAATCAAAGAGTTGTCTTTGTGACTGCAGTCATGATTTCAGCTGAAGTTTTCTGACTCTGAAGGCAGCCATTGGTCACTTGTTCGGGGATGTGTTGTGGCGGGTAAGTGACATCCACACGTACCCTGCGTTAGGACAACAGGTGGTGTTTTGTGTCTTGGCTAAAAAATGCATTAATCGAACAACACATTTGTTTGATAATCAGTTGCCGGATTTTTAATCCTTTCAACGTCTAGATAACCCTTTTCCTGGATAACTGACTACTCTAATATATATTGTACATATTTCCCATAAGCCAGATGAAAACACAAATTTTAAAGACATTTTCACAAATATTACCTCAACTATTTCATTTATGTTAGTATATTACTTAGTAAACAACTCTGAAGCAGTCTCGTGACACATCCTGCTTTTGTCCTAATTGACCAAAATCAAAGCAATTATGGTCTGTTGAGAGCATCATGGAATTACATCTTCATGGCAATTTCTGGTAAACCACTGATGATAAATAAGCTTGAATAAACATGTGAAGTATTTCAAACCTCCTGCTTTGTATGTAAACACAATCAGTGCATTAAAAATAGAAATATTGAGAGGCATAACTCTTTAAAATCCTATTGCTAAAACCCAGACAGCACGTGCAAACTGCTATTAGGTGCAGGACATGAAGCATTACAGGGCTGCACAAGCTCTAGACGTACAGCAGCACACCAAGTAAAGTTAATGAAGATTCCAGCCTGTAAAATGATTTCTTATTTGGTAACATGAGATGTTTTTTTCATGCTTCACTTTCTTTAGTGGGTTCGTCTGGATCTTAGTGCCCACATTGTGTGGTCTCTTACTGCTGGGAACTATTCAGACGGATGTACACACACAAATCATGTGGATTTTCATATTTTGAATATCATTTTAATAACATTGGAAAATTTGTTTTTTACCTCAAACCCTAAAAAATGCAGACTAGAAAGTATGGGGAAAAAAGTCTAGCCAGCTCAAACACAGACAAGTGTGAAGAAACTGTTTTTTTATCTACCAATTAACACGTCTCAACCTCTGGCTGCATGTTTGTTCTCTAAGATTACAGCAAATTGTCTGTAAATATTGTATTTTTTTGTTTCAAAAAGAAAGTCAGGATGTTTCATTTTCGACTTTATGATGATTTCCTTTCAGATTAGCCTGAAGCTGTAGAGGGGTCACTCTAATGAACAGATTTAGATCAGTAGCTTAATTACAGAATTATTTGTATGTATTTATTCATCTTTATTTGTATAAATTAATGAATTACACAGTATCATTTAATTTCTGTTCAGAGTTTCTAGTTCAGAGTAAAGTTGACACAAGCATTATTGCGAATGTTTTGGGTGCTTGCTTCCATTTTGGCACCTTTTAGGCATCCTAATGTTTCTCACTCAACAAGCAGCCAGCACTTTTAGAAACCGTCGTGCAACTTTCTGCTTTTGCTCTGATGCAAACACTAGAAAAAATATCACTGGCAGCAATCGGGCCTTCTTCTGTGGTTCACACCTTTTATGTTTCTGAAGCTGCATCATCTATTTGTCTCCATCCATCTGTGTCATCGACGAGGTAAATGCGTTCTACATCTGTTACAATCGTAGAGTAGATTTAAACTGCACGGCAGCAACATCTGTTTAATTGAAAGTTAATTTAAAAGTTAACTCGAAATGAACAGTGGTCCTGCTGTCCTCCACCTCAGCTCATTAAAACCCATCAGCCGTCTTGACAAGCTGTTAACTCTCATGAGGCTGAGATACCTGCTGTCTGTAGAGCCTCCAGTCGAAGAAGCAGATGGTGTTCATCCAGCAGCTAATCTTCACCACATTTCTAAACAGTATGCTTCACTGCTTGTTGTCGCTGTGTTCTTAAATATGGGAGGTAAGACATTAAAAAAGCTCAAGAGCATGAAGGAAAAAGATTTGTTGCAGGTTGATGGTCAAGAGAATCCTGCTTACAGTCAGCGACACTGGAACATGCATCATTTTACAGCGATTGTCCGATTTGCAGTGTTTTAAATTGAAATTCTCAGACATCCTAAATCTTAATAGAGAACTACGGACACAGCAATAACTGTGTGCTTCTTTAGTGTGAGATGTCCTTCCTCATGCGGGTGGGTGTTAGCTGGCACCAACTGTAGGTCAAACATGTTCTGTACTGAAATAACTCGTGTCCATTAGTCCCTGTGTATACATGCGTTGTCCTGTAAAAGGCCGTGACCAAAATCCCTTCAGGATTCACACAGCAGCTCAATGCAACGCAGCAGAGTGAAATGAACTCCTCCAGACACGAACAGTGTTGTCGGCTAGGTCGTAACAAGCTAACAGCTGTATGTATTAATAGGTTCTGACATGTTGACCACGCCACATGCTGCTTCCGCCGCCTGTTGTCGCGGTCACGTGAAGACGCGCTAACTGCACTTGTGCTCACTTTGATGTTCCACATTACATGACAGGAAGTGTGCTGCTGTGCAGTGGCAAACAGGGGTTGTAACGTCTGATATCATGGAGGCTTTCGCTTGACAACAATGACCAGAAGAGTATAATGTGACTAGACGCGCGGATCCGCAGGACGCTGGATGTCTTTTCAAATTAGTGTGTCTACAGATTAACTGTTGGTTTGACGTCTAGTGAGCTGCTACACACTTTGTCTTCCTGACACGTGCAGGAGCTGCTCATGCAAGATTAGTAAAATGTGGTGGGTGAACATTAGCTGGCTACCCTTTCGAAGAGGACTCCAAACTTACCAACACACATCCTCTAAAAGGTTAATATTGTGAAGGGAAAAACACACATGTGAATCAAGTTTAAGTTTAATGTCCACAGTAGGAGATAAAATCAATGCATTCTTCTGTGATTTTATCTGTTGACGACAAAATATTTACAAGCCTGCTCTCATCCTCTGGCCTTCTTTGACTTGTTTTGTGCACAAATAATTCTCTGATGATCCCCCGCGATAGAGCCGAGTGAGGCTGCCAAGAAATCAGTGATGTAACCGTAAAGCATCTCCAGCCCCGGCGGCGTACGTGTGCGTTCTTTTGGGTTCGTGCATCGCCACGTGTGTGCTTGCTCATCCTTCCATGTGACCTTCTGTCATTTTAATATCTTTGAAGCCTTACACTCCACCTGCCTCAGCGATGTCACTGCGCCTCCTGTCCATGGACACAGATGACTAAAGACACACACAGATGGACACGGGACCAGTGTGTAGAGTATAAAGTGGAGCCTAATTGTTTTATGATAATCATTTATGAAACATTATTCACAAGTCCTAAACAACTGCTGGAGAAAAACTGATCTCTCATACAGAATACACATCTGCACACACACTACATGTACTTAGGTTTGGTGCATGACTGAGGCGCTTTTAGAACATTTGGTCTCCTGTGAGTCACTGCTTGCTCTCAGCTGAATAAGTGGACACCTCGCTGACTACATCTAATTAAACACAGTTGCATGGCCATATGGAGTCATGTTATGAAGGTACAGGAGATGTAAAACAGAAACGGGCTCATGGACTCAGAAAATCCCAAAAAGGTAACTAGATGATAACCAATAATAATGGAACATGTATCCTCGTTGTTCATTCTGAGGCTCCACACGATGTCAAGGCCTCAACTGTGCATGAAGACTGCAAAATGATTTACAATAGATGTAAATGGAGGTGCAGTGAGCGCTGCAGTCGTGACAGGCTCCTTCCAATGCAAAGAAGAGCCGTGCTCTAAACCCCGCCAAACCAAATCAACAACAGTTATTGTCTGCATTTCATAGTGTGGAGAGTAACAGTAGAAAGCCTAAGAAAGACATAGAAGCTAGTAGACGTTTCACTTGACGGTTGAAACTCAAATCAGTAAACAACATAAAAATGTGCCGTGTCCTCTGTGTCCCCCTGACTGTGCCAGTAGTCAATTTCAGAGGAATTTAGACTCATTAGCCTCTGAAACATTCATTACTGCACAATAACAGCAGTGCCAGTAGCTTAAAAGGAGCTGGAGTCTGACCAAAAGGTTGTTGGTTTAAATCCTGAGGCCCGCGAGGGGAAACCTGTTTGGAAGTGAAGACACAAAGCTCCTAATTGCTCATGGTGAGCTGCTGCAGAAGACTGTGGTCACACTGGGCAGCTCCCAGGTATGAATGTCTGGAGTCACCGCAAAAGCCTCTCTTCGCTTCTGAGCGAGTCGCTTGTAATTTTGTGTAATAAGCAGGAATTCTTATTACACGGTGTGGGCACAAAATTTTTACGATGAGATGATTTCTCATACGACTATTTAATACTGCATATAATATTGCTCATTCCTCTTTTGTGCAAAGATTATGTGGCAAACCCACAAATTGTACACCCTGTTTTCACATGTTTGTTACATGAAGAGGTTAGCTAACAGTCTGGTTTTGGCATCATTCGAACTGTTACTGGCTGCGTTTGACCTCCGTTCGGATCAGTGGTTCGTCTGTGCAGAGAACACTTGAAAAGCACAAACACAGGCAAGGACTGACGGAATGCATATCAACCAATTACTCAGAACAATTCTCACTTTATTTTGTCGTAATTTTATATTTTTAAAAACAAAGAGGCACCTTTAATGCGCATACTGAGACAACACACACACACACACAGAGCAGCGCCGGGGTCTCTGCTATTTAGCTCAGCAGGAAAGATGTTGGCATCATAAAATGGTTGTGGCATCTTGGTATTTTCTGGCCGTCTGTCCTGCTCTCTTGCATAACAGAACCCTTTAGGCTGTTATTTTCGACTTCTCCGACGGGTCACATGGAGACGGAGGCCACAGGGCACTGATTTGTTTTTTTTGCATAATTATTTCAATTCTTGGCTTTGCATTAGAGTCAAACTGCAGACAAATAGGTTTTTCTCCTCCCTGTATGTCTGCTCTCTGTTCATGCTGTCCGTGCTGAGCAGTCATCACCATCAGGGTAAATATCTGGAGTTCCCAGCAGGCTATTACCACAAATCGCAATGCACAACACACAAAACATTCGAGGGAGCATTCGCTTGTTGTTCTTCTCAGAATCTTCAACTTTAAAGTAGAAGAAGTTGCAGGTCACAGAGAACATGTACGATCTCCTTGATTTAATACTGGAAGACACTTGAATGAAACTCATTTTCATTCCTGGCACATATAGAGAGTAGCGTGTAGTTAGATTCCTTTTGTTTTAGACCTTTACAGGTCTCAAACAAACAAACTCCTCAAATTCAGTATTTACATAAATCTGAAATTATTTCGCTGGTTGGAACATGGAGGGTTTTGTAAAAAGATGCGTTAAACACCCTTCAATTCGGTCCATGTGTTTTAGTAAAGCCAGTAAGAAGCTGTTGATGACAAACAGTGTGCAGCCTGGTGGTTCCTGCGGTCTGCTGCGCTGCTGCTGTCTGATTTACAGCTGGTGTTTTATAAGACCTCAGAAACAGAGACAGGAATCTTGGTTGAGTCCAACCTCACTGACCAATAAAAGAAAAGAAAAACTGTTTGGAGTGTTGGTTCGATTGAAGATGAAGGAGTAAAAGGAAAAACATTACTCATTTCCTCCATGTTTTGTACTTTGTTGTGTTGAGTGCTGCTGTGATGATACTGTATAAAAGTCTAGGTTGTTACCATATGAGTTCCCTCTTCTTTCATTTCAACACCCAATATATTGGCCCCAAGAATTGATTTTTATTCAGAATCAGAATCAGAATCAGAATCAGCTTTATTCGCCAAGTATGTTGCACATACAAGAAATTTGATTTGGTCTTTTG
>JAUMHF010000021.1:20213220-20243774 GCA_032359275.1 Microctenopoma steveboyesi | reverse complement strand
ATGTCACAGTATCAGTCAGATCGTCCAAATTGTCAGTACCGTCATCAAACACACTCCAATCAGTACAGTCAAAGCAGACCTGCAGCTCCTGCTTTGCCTCGTATTTCTATCAAAAATGTCCTGCTAAAAATAATTAAGGCAACTAACATGAGAACGATCTCCTCCTAGATCCAGATCCATCACTGAGGTACTGGACAGTCAGAGGTTCAACCTGACATCTTCAGACAGACCTAAACATGATGTCCCAGAGATGCTCTATTGCATTCATGTCAGGTGAGCGTGGAGGCCAGTCAATGATCCTCCAGGAGTTCCATTCAGCAGAAGGAACCAGAAATCTTTACGTTTGACATATCCAAATAAACTACGTAATGCAAGCTGCACAGAGTGGCTGGGGGACCTACAGGGTGCAAGACTGTCACACGAGAGACATGAGTTTGAGTACAGAGTTTCACGTGAGGTTGTTTTTAGGCAAGAAAAGCATGTTAGTTAAAGCACAAGACAAAATAATGACATTATATGTGGAGTGACTGTTCAACTACCAAAAAGTAGCTTTAACCACTCACAAACAGAACTGCATGTTGTTCTGCAGGTACAAATGATAAATGGTTTGTACTTTTATAGAGCTTTTCTTGTCACGGTTGTACAGGAGCACAGGAGGATAGGGAGCACGGATTTAGCGATGAGATTATGTGTGTGTGTGTGTGTGTTCTGCCAAGCAGCCATGACACGATCTTATATAATATACGCACACATAACTAAACTCTGTTAAATTGTCTAACATGAGAGATGAATACAATCTGGGTCTGAGCCCAGGAGCAAAGAGGACACTCAAGGCAACCTCTGTGCCCATGACAATATTCAGTAGAGCACGTGCTCCAATTCACAAAATGAATCATTTAATTCCTGAAAACAACGTAAACATACGAATGATACCAGCAGCAGCTAGAAAAACACGGGCCTGCAGTGCGCCACAGGAGCATTCAAGGACAGCTGCGCATCAACCTCAGCATGTGACAAACCTACATTTCCAGTGGTTCTCATCAACGCTGTCATGTGCTGACAGGGAGTCCACTAACACCACCCAGACAAAAATAAACCCGCCATATTGCTGTGAAGGTTTTGTCTGCGATACAGTGATTGCACAGTGTAATGTACATTGTTTCAGTTAGACTGCATGAAATCATGTGTCGACGTGTGTGATTGGCTCTGTGCACTTTCCCTTACACGTTTTTGAAGCCTGTGGAGTTTGTTGAGGGTGACATTCTCATATGTAAAGTAGTTTCCTTCTCTTTTTAAGCTATGATGACCATAGCTTAAAACACTGTGATTATACTGCACGTATTTTGCTCAACACAAGAGCTGCTCTACACAGATGAACAGATGTAAACACAGAGGAACATTATACCTCACCTGGCTGGAACTGCAGTAAATACGTAGCAAACATGTGAAGCATGACAAAAAACTACACTGCAGAACTCCAAGGATAAATCCAGCGTCAGATGGAAAATGAAAAAGGTTTTGGACACAGCACGTTCACAGTGAGCACACAGCTCATCAAACATGTAGGTTGTTGCATTTTGGTTTAGTTGCTCTGTGACCACTGCTGTGAGGGCACATTAAGTTTGAACACAGTAGCACTAGCTGTGCGACGTTGTGCCAATGGATATTATCCCAGAACTTAAACTGATGATTTCAAAATAAACACATTTGAGCAGGAAAAAATAAGTCACTAAATACAGGTAAATAAATGTTCTCGAAACACTCCTGCAACATGACAAACGACCAAGAGGCTGGGGCAAAATCAGCAGAAGCAAAAAATAGAAACATTCTTCGCCTGAGTGTGAATGCTGAGCGGTGTGGCCTCATCTCATCTCACAGCTCGAGTGATTAGAGGTTAAAAAATATCTCTGACACAAGTGTAAAGACACGCAAAGCTTGAAATACTGTATTGATTTGCAGCTGGAGAGAAAGATCTCATGGCAGGACGCTTGCTAGTATTTCAAATAAATATGTGATTTGTGTTTTGATATTCTATCTTCTCTGTTTGAATATAACTACATATCCCATAGAAACGTCTGCTCTCATTACAATGTCCCCTATTTTCTGGGTTCCTTCTGTGTAATTAGTTATATTATCAAAAGTATTATGACTTTTCATTAAAAAAGAATTGGTGATTGGTTCACATCTCGCAACTGCTGCTTATTTTCAGGTTTACCACAAAGTATTATTGTTAAAACCGCATAAACACATTTGGTTCGTTTGACAATATTCAAGATGGAGCCGCCCAAAATTTTACACACTCACACCAACAGCAAGTCCAGGTCTTGTTGATCACATGATCAACAACCATCATGGTTTCATATCAGCAGATACAGACGGCCACATGCGACAATTAGGGCGTCCTGTCAATAGTTTTATACTTCCACAGTTGACCGCGGAGAGGAACTTCTACAAGCCACGCTCTGCGATGACCTTGTGTTCTTGCAGCACTTTCCCTTTCATCAAACACAACTTGTCTTTTGGACAAAACGAAAGTGACCTTGACCCTTATGAAATGTGTAAGCCGGGCTGCACTGCATCAAGTTTCTTTTGTAAAACTACTTTGACTCATCTTTTACTGATTTGCTGTTAAGTGTATCATTGTAATTATGTTAAATTGACCATATAACAAAGATCCGATTTTGAAAGATCCAAATTCAATCACAAGTGGAAGTAGAGTTAGAATTAGTTTAGCTGTTTTACTGTTATGGCTATAATAGGCTAATATCCATAACAGGTCTCATTCACAAACACTTAAAGGCAAAACAATGCCGAGCTCCTCATTAAAGTGCATTAAGAGCTTGTCTTTTTAATACATTACAGTATTAGTCTTTTAGCAGTGGATGTTTACGGTGATAATGGACAATGACGGTGGTGTGATGAGACAGGCGGTGCAGTGAGGTTAGTGCTCCTTTTCTAAAAACTCAAGGCTAGGAAACATGGATTCTCCAGTTTTTAATAATCAAAGGTGAAGAGACATGTTGCCTGAACTTTTACACAGAGGAGTCAACGTTATCACCAATTCTAAAATTTTCCATATTGAAATAGAGAAAAACTGATTTTTTTCAGCTGTAAATGAAAATGTCACAGATTTCTGTTTGTGGATGTTAAGGCTTAAGACATTGTCACTGTTCTGTTAGAAAATGACTCCTGAAGAGGTTTTACATTTTTAAATCTACATCGCCCTCTTGTGTTGAAGACACACTCGTACAACAACAAAAGCTTCATTGTATTATGAAGTCTAATTATCCAGGTTTGTGATCACAGATGGCTGCACCTGAAGAAGTCAGCTTAATAATACTTTGCATCTCATTAGTAACACAAATTAGGTACTTCAATATTTCAAATGTCCAATTGTTCAGATTACTTTGACTAATACCATGTAAAAACATATGGAGAGTTAAATTAAAATGATTTATAGAGGCAATACTGTTGCAACGTCAATGAATTATTACATTTCCATCTGAGAGAGCATTTATTTTCACACAACCGTTTTTTAAATTGCGTTTTTTTATTCAAGTTTACAAAAACTAAATGGAAACAAAGGTTTGACTGAACATGATGTACTCCCAAATCCCATACAACTACAAAAATATATATAAAAAGATTAAAGTAAAAACCATCAAACAGAAACTCAAAGGACTTGCCAAAAATTCACAGATTTGGAGAACCACCAAGACATTTGCTTTGAAGCAACGAAGGTTCGCTTGATGATGAATCACATAAAACGTCTGTGCTGTTTTCTTGTGGGGGTCTGATGATTCTGTTTTAATGAGTCTAATGAGATTCACACATCTGAAGCAGTTCAGTTATTTCATACCACAGTGAAACATTTGTGTTACCTGCAGAGACTAGAAACAGGAGGTAACTACACCCCGTGGTGATCGAAAATAATTAAGCCACAACAACTAAAACTGCTGGGAATCAATAACTGCTGTATTGATCAAAGTCAAATTAAATGTTCTAAGAAAAATAACTCAAATTTCCAAAGTGTGGCCTGAAATCATCCCCACATCAACTTAGTAGAAATTTGCTGAAATAAAACAGGCTCTCCTTCCATGAAGTGTTTTTATATCTTTGCAGCCCGACAAAAACAAGTTGAAAATGTGACAAATTTCAGTATCGACTAAAGAGTCTGTGGGGTTTGATGATTTTTATGTTAGAAACTTCTCCAGGGTCACAAACTCTCCTTCACCGTCCTTCATTAGCCCACCCTGAGAGGTGGAGCTACGAGGACAACGCCGTCTCCTCTGACGAACAACATGGGGATGTTCCTCTTGGTTGACTAAAAAGACAAAAAAATGTATTTTATTAACTTAGTTGTGACTGAAATCAATCCATCATTTATACCATTTCATCTGAGAGTGATCAGCAGTTGATCAGAGGACCGACACGTAGACGCAAACAAACATTCATGCAAAAATGTCTTCAAAGAGCCAAGGACACATAAAATGCAATTCAGGAAGTTACTTGTAGTAACAAATTGTTGAGCTGTCTGCTGTGAGCGGGCAGAGAAGCAAAACTCACGGCGAATCACATGCTGCCAATTTAAAGCTACAATTTATACTCGATAGTAATTTACTGTATCGTACGTTGAACAAGTCGAGATACATGGAATATGTTCAGTATATCGCCCACCCCTTTCCTGCACTCGCTTAGAAAGTAATCTCCTAGGAAAGTATTAATGTATTTTACTTTATATCATTTATTTTTGCAACCGCATTGCAACAGATTGAGCTAGTTTCAACATTTTGACAGATGATCTGTGAGCTTTAACATATCGCTGTGCTACCAGCACCATCCTAACCAAGGAAACAATGCAATCTCAAAGATATACTGTATATATTTTAAATATTTTTGTAGCCGAACAAAAGTTTTTTGATGAAAGCCCAATGGCTAAGAGGAAATGTGGGATGGAAGCTCACAGCTGTTAATTTGAAAAGATGCCTCAGATACAGCGTTGATTGACAATTAGCAAACTCCTGATTGCGTTTCAGCTTAGACAGAAAAAAAAAGAACCAAAATAATGTGATCAGATCTAGATTAGTGATTTTATTGGATTGATTTGACCAAATAAAAATAATTAGTGAGATTTCCAAATAGATATGAATGACGTTTTGAAGTATTGTTACTTATTGTAACAATTAGTTACAAAACCACAAACCGTGTTCACTCAACTTCACATAATATGCTAGTGTAGAGTTTAGGCATGAATATGAGCTGCTAGTGTAGAATATAATGATAAAGAGCAAATACTGTAGCATTTCAGGAAAGGGAAAACAGGTTCATGATGTACCTTGTACAGTTCTTCATAAGTCTCCTCGTCAATCTCCACCGTCGTCACCGTCTCCTCAACGTCACCCAAGATCATGTTCAAGTGCTGATCGTAGGCCTGGAACAGAAAACTAAAAATAAGAACTGGAGAACACACAAAAGCCTAAAACGAGGTCACTGTGAAAGCATCAGTATCAAACAAACTTCCTATTTACATCTGTATTAGCATGTCCTGGTGATCTCACTCTAGCTCAAGCTGATTACATTATATTAGCGGTCTGCTAGTCTAAATGATAGAGACCCACATCCCATACTTTTCAAGTGTTCTGCGTTTTAGTCAGCTTACAGGCTGTGTTCAACTTACATGCAGTCTGCCACGAAGCTCCCTGTCGTTCCTCATCTTGACGTAGATCCTCTCATCTAGACTGAGTCTGATCAGATCGAGTGGCTCCTCGACTGTGTTGGTGGTTGGTTGCTGCAGCACGAGTAACGGAGATTTGTTAGTGCTGTACCAGATAAAGACTGAAACAACGACTTTTAAGATTTGGCCAAATCACTGTGGGACCAAGTATTTGTTAAGGATTAAGGATAAATCCCTTCAAAAACTTTGACAGGAGTTCGATGTCACACAACTCAAAAAAAAAACCCACTGAGCCACAAAAACTAAGCTAGGAGGGCTAGAAGCTAAACAGATTTACAGTACAGTTAATGAAACGTGAGATCAATATTATATAAATTAAACTTAAATAATATGTTTGGATGCACAGGACATGATTACATCAGAGAGCAGCATTTGGTGCACTGTGCAGTTGAAAATAAAAATCTATTTTAGCTATTTAACATATGTCCTGTGAACGTCCAATACATTTCTACGACAGCCAAACGTTGGTAATGTTACTTTCATTGCAATGCCGTTAGCATTACACAAAATAAGAACCACAACGCTGGTAGCTTTGTGGTTTCATAACTTTTTTTAATACTAAAGCGAACAATAATAGTAACTCTGGCGGAACAACAAAACATCCCCACAAGTCAAGCACGTTTCTTCATTTTGACGATAGCCTTGTCAAGCGAACCAGGCTAATTAAGCTAAAGCTAGCTTAGCTGGTTTGGTAGGCCTCACCGCAATGTTAGCACACATAAACAATCAACGGAATAACACAATGAACACAGTACAATAAAAACGTGAGTATATAAGTCTAATATCATTTTTTATGGATAACGATAAGCATGCTAGGAGGGAGAAAGGGGAAAAAATTAGACGCAGCTCTACCTGCTCAATTTCATCCGCCATGATTTTTGAGTCTGTGTCGTCAAGTGCGTCCGATACGCATGTTGCCAGGTCTTCGAAAAAAACGCATTTTCAAACGCTGCAGAAGAAGCACTTGAACTGTTGTGTGTACGAATAATTGATCTGCTTTAATCAAGTACACAGACCTTTTACTTCAGTGCGAGACAGACTTTATTCTCCATTATTACACAACTGATCCCCAATTCATACAATGGCAATATTGTAAAATAAAATAAAATAAATAATTCAGCACCTTAAACAGTAGCCTAATGAAAATACATTGAAGTAGCAGGGCAATGTGATCAGAATATAAGAAACTACAAACTATTTACACTGACTGATATAGTAAGTAATAATTGGATTACTGTAATTGGTGTATTTTTTGTAACCATCACTAATTTTAGCAGGTAGTAATACACACGCTGGTTGTGCATCAATCAGCCTATTTAACTTATTTATTACTGTATTGTATTACATTAGGAATAATAATCTGTAAAGTAAATAGTAATAATCTATTATAAACAAGTGCTGTACACAATGTATAATATCTCTCTGCAATAAAAATTAAAATAGTGAAGCACAGTCCTGCTCAGACACCACGCTTTCTAAAGAACATGAGCACTTGCATTTACACAGGACTTTAAATGTGGGGTCGGAAGAGGCTGGCTGCTTTTTCAGTAAGAAAACGAAGAAAACTTAGATTCTGCGTACATTCTGGAAAAAGTGAAGATGCCTTACCTGTGATTCCTCCTTAATATTGACCCTAACAGTTTTATTATGCCTAACTTGACCCCATAGTTGCACTGATCCTAGTTACCTTTACTTACTCTCAATACTTGCATACTAACTTCTAGCCTTTGTCTTCTATCCCTGCACACTGAAGACGGGCAGTGGAGGATGAACTGCACAAACCCGGCAACCCGCTACGTCATGACAAGCAGCGGCGCAGTCCGGTTCGTGTCTTTCCAGAGCTTTCCCTGCGTGTCCTGTTGCTCTGTGGACCGTCGCACAACTCCGCGGTAAGTGACCCCACTGTGTCATCACCTACACGAGAATAATTTGCATTCATAGCAGAAATATTACCACCTGCTTAGATTTATTTCCGTTGTTTCACCGAACATCACACTTGAATAATTTCAAGCGACTAAAATGAAAACCTAATTTCACTGTGTCTTACCAACAGTCGGGATAACAGATGGTAAAACAGACGCCTATGTCTATAACAACACTGTATGAGTAGCTACTATGGTAAGTGTAGGCCTAAGAACAGCTGGCAGAAGCAGAACGCTGCCACGTAGAGCTCTGTGTTTATGTCCATTGGTCTTTTTACTAAGTTAAGTTATGAACATTTTGACATTTACCTATACTGCATTTGAAAGGGGGTTATGGATTAAGTACATTTTTTCATACTCTACTGAACATAAGTTATTTATGGAAAGCAAATGAGATGATCTGTAATTTGTCTTTAATTTACTGTATTTGTTTCTGTCTGTCCTAGAGAAGCTACAAAAGACCAAAGCAAATTCCTTGTATGTGCAACTTACCTGGCGAATAAAGCTGATTCTGATTCTGAGATGCACTTACTCCTTTTACTGTAACCCAACGAGCAATACTATGTTACTTTTATTTTTACTCCTGTGTGAATACAAATATACTACACTACTCCAGTACAAATCAGAGGGAAACAGTACTTTTGCCGCAGTCATTTAAAAATTGTTAGTTACTTTGTACAGGATTAGATTAAACAACATTATTAAAGCATTGATGTATCACTTGTGGAGTTTCCTCCTGTCTTCACTAGATCCAATGATTAATATCAGCCCCGCCTTCACTTTACTTTACCTGGCAGTTTGAAGAACACTGGCCAACACAGACTCAGACACTGCTCAAAAGTAACACGTTTTAATTCTGGGATGTTGATGTGCTCAGTTAAGTAGGAGAGGGGCTTGTTACATCACATATTCGTCTTCTTTGTGCTCCTCTGTTTCTGTATTTGTACACGTGCCTCCTCTACCAGTCCAGCCCAGTGCTCCATACTGGTGTGTGTGCAGACAGGGGAGGCAGAGCAAAGCAGTGCTATTACCCATTCCACCCTGAGCTGCAGAGTGGCTCTGTGGTGGAAGGAATCTCTGCTACACATTAAACATGTGGCTCAAAGATAGTAGTGGACTGAAGACAATTGTGTTTTTAAACCAGCCAGTAGAACACAATAGGACTTTATTGTGTGTCTCCAGTGCATGAAACCACTTGAGTGTATTCGTTTCAATGAAAGGACCCTTCACAATTAAACATTAATTCACTTACGCACTTGTATTATTGCAATTTGCATCCGTCCTCTCCCTCAAATTTTACTCTTCTCTCTCTCTTTCTCTCTACTTTAGCAGCACATCCAACAGGAGCCAACAGGGTGTGAGAGATCGTCCACAAGGTGGCGACAAACCAACAAAGGGCAGAAGCTGATGCAATTTTCTGGTGTTTCTTTACATCATCATCACCACATCACCTGTTGATTGGGTCTGGATTTTCACTAATGCCATTCTATTAAAACTACTCCTGGGCTACCAAACAATGAAATAAACAAGAAACAAGAACACAAACCACTTATTATTTCAGTACCAGCCCATTGGACTCACTGGAGTTTCGAATGTGAAATGGCAAATATTTTTCTTTTTCTCTTTTGTGTTACTGGTGTTTCTCTTTAAATCTGTGCAGTGCACACTGTGAATTTGAATTTAATAAAGACATTCCATCAGCTTCACATTTTGTCTTTTGAATCTTTTCATTGCTGATGAAAAGGGCCTGGTAGCGGAGTGGTTAAGGCAGAGGACTGGGGTGTCGAGATAGCAGGATCGAGTCCCAGCTGAGTCACATACCAGGCGTGTCCCTGAGTGAGACACCCAGCGCTAGCTCCCTGAGCGCCGCCTGTGGCTGCTCACTACTCCCCCGAGGGGGGATGTATCAGATGCAGAGAATAAATTTTGTTGTAACATGTAAAAATGTTTAATTGACAATAAAATGGATTTGTCTTCTTAAATTTGCATGTCCTCACTGTGACTCAAAAAAAATAATTACGCTTCATATCACTTCTGTGGTTTGACAGTGGTGTTTTACATGTGGTTAAAGGGTCATGAAACAAACAGAAATAATGAGCCGTCTTTTCTTCAATGACCTGTACGTTCACCACCAACGGTTTATTTAAAGTGCAAGAGGTAGCTGCAATTCCACACATGGCCACAGCAGGTCAGTGTTAGACAATAAACACTGCTGCTGAGTCCAGCGATTCCAATAGAAATTAACAATTTTGAGGAGGAATAGTGAAGAAAACTAAAATCAAAAAGCATGGAACATGTTAAGAATCCTGGTTTTAAACCATCAAAAAAGGCAAAAGTCATTTTACTAAGGAATATTTTAAATGCAAAAAGTTTCTCACCTTTAAAAAGTATATCACATTCAATTTGATATAAGAGTTTAATAATAACATAGATCAGGTAAAGAGAGAGGGAGACAACATGTGACAGCAGCTCATAATCAAACCAACAAGTATTGTTTTGAAGATCTGCCGAAAGACTTTTACCATCTTATTTAAAATGTTTTTATTCATTTGATCTATATTGTGTTTTGCACTGACTGAGGATGAGTAAGTGAACAGGAGAGCAAAGCAGGAGTCAGTCCAAAAAACCAGCTGCAGCTGTCCAAGCTCATCCTACTGCAAGACACACAAACGCACACAGCCCCTCTAACAGCAGTGGATTCACACCTCGTCACCCGCGCTGCTCATCTGCATTGTTTCAAGATTACTCATAACTGACGCATTTACATGAATAACATCTTCTCCGTCTGGAAGAGGACAGATGCAGCTGAAGAGATCTGCCACCAGCTCTGCAGCGTACAGGGACTTTCTCTCTCTCTCTCACTGGGTACGTCTATATTTAAATGGACTGTAATGTTCTATCAGTGACCCAGTTAAGACAACTCTCTGCAATGAAAATATCATCATCTCATTATAGATTCAAAGGTGCATTAGGGTGTATGCTGCACATGGTTATATTGCCTTTTAAGCCATGTTGGATTGCTTCTGATTTTTCATTGCTCATTATCATATTTGCTTAAATAGCTCTTTCTGGTTTATTAATTGGACTTAGTTGGACAGTCATGTGTCGCTCATTTAAAATAGCACAGAATGATTGATGGGACATTATTATACTCTATGACTTTTTTTTAAAGGATATCAGGTCATGTGCACTAATCAACTTCTCATTCTGGTGGAAATGATTAAAAATGATGTACCTAAACATGTTTGTAATGTGACAAAGGTTTGTTCCACGCAAAGAACAAATGTTTTTCAGAAACATAAAATAAACACGGAGCCAAATCATATCTCATCAACTTCAAGTAATTATCAAGTAATTATGAGCTGCATTAAATAGATCTTAACTTGTTTAAACATTTGCATCTTTCAAAGCTGTGCATCCACTCAGCTGTAGAAGATGTACAGTCTTTTCTAACCGCAGCACCCAGTGGCAGGTTTGGAGACATCCCCAAACTCTGTATTAATTATGTCCTATTACAATTCTTAATATGATGCACAAGAACAGAAACCAGCGTGTATTTGATTTATTTGCTGCCGTGTGCGTGATCTAAAAGCAGTGTTTGCTTTTGAACACAGGATTTTGAGGTGATGGAAAAGTCTGAGCTTCTTTTTTCGTTTCAATTTTGAGATTGGTGTTTAGAGTGATGAGAGAAAAGATTTACGATCCAAGAAATGTGTTTTTGCAGTTGTGATGCATTCCATGAAGATAAACATGTCTATAATAGAAACTTTACATTTCTGTACAAACATAAAAACCTTCACTGTGACATTTTCTGCTCATTGTAAAATCCTCTTGTTTATAAAACAGGAGACTTCAATTCTGTTTGAGTATCTAAAAATACACTCTGTCAGGAAGAAGAAGGGCTGAGAGATGAAAGCTGAAAAAGAGACGGAAGAGGATAGAAGAATTATTAATTGTTGAATGAGCGATGAAAGTGCATACCTGTTAGATCAGTCTGACCTGAGAATAGCTCTGCCGTCATTAAAATGTCATTCACCCCCTTCGCATTGTAGCAGTAACTCACAGCCCGACCTATGAATATTTATTAGTGATGAAACCAAAATCCATCAGATTGTACACATGCACGTACAAATATGTGTGAAACAGGAAAAAAGTCTGGTGCACTGAGCAAAGATGCTATTTCTACAGGATCTATTTAAAAAACGGGCCGAGGAGCTGAGGATGCCAGACCCTTCAGAGGTCTGTGGGGAAAACACACATGATCCATTAACACCTACCCCTCATCGTTCATTCCAAAATGGAAGAAAAGCAACAAACACTGTTGCCTTTCCAATGAGTATGTTCAGCGGGGAACAGAGAAGTCAGTGTCGGTGAAAAGAGCAGGGCGCCGTCTCATGAAATGTGCTGGATGACACCGTACATCAGGCTCCATCAGCACTATGAGTGATTCATATGCAGCTGGCATGTTGTTATTTACAGCTGTGCAGCTCTGCTTTTAGCTACTTCAATCAAATGAGTCGAGTTAATAATGAGCTTTTATTGTCATTGATCACATGGTACGACAAGATTTGGCTTCCTGCAACCTTTTGCAGACCGCCATCGCCTTTGGAGGGAGACGTGATCAGCCATGGCTGATGGCTATAGTCTGCAGTGAGGTTGTTACTGGGGGAGAGTGTGGGGGGAAAGCAGCCAGGAGGAGAGCAGGGAAGATGAGGGTATACACCAGTGACTAGTGGAGGTAGCAGAGATCAGCAGGTGAGTACAGGCGATGACTGAGGTCAACAGGTGAGCATCTGGCAGGGAGTGAACACAAACCACAGTTCCTCAATTCTGGCCATCATACTGGCGGACTGACGGCAAGTTAGGATCAGGCAGCGGTCAGCGTTAAAGCGCGTTTTTAGGCTGAAGAGTATAAACTGGGAAGAAGGGAGGCTAAATACAAGATGAAAAACAGCCAAGAGAGTAATGAGACAGAAGCCAGGAAGTCAGGAGTAGAAGTATGACAGGAAGTAACAAAATATATATACTGAGAACACCTGCACATGCCACACATGCTTCAAATCAACTGCAGTTTCTGCCCACGCGGGCGCTTGTCCGATTCAAACTTTCCCCTGCTGCACACTACATGAGTGGAAGCACAACTCAAGCACACTGTGATTGTCCTTGTTCTCAACTCTTCACAGAGATGTTCTCACAGTAGAGAGCTGTTCAAAAGTCCAGATTTGGCTCTGGAAGATATTTTGCAGAATAACAGTGAACCACAAGAAGTCTATTTATAATTACACGGAACAAAAATATAAATGCAACACTTTTGTTTTTGCTTCCATTTATCATGAGCTGAACTTAAATCTTACTACATACATAAAAGAACAATGACTCTCAAATATTGTTCTCAAATCTGTCTACATGTGTCGCAACCGACTTGAGTGGGCAAACACTCACCTTCGATGGCGTTTGGCACGTTGGAGTTTTCACTGTTTAGGGGATTCGGGCAGTAGGGGATTCGAATTTATACTTTCTTACATGACATTTTAAGTGGTGAAATGTTTTTATTCTGTTACTGTAATCTGAATACTCTGTACTCTAATCTGGACATGGCTGATGAGTAACTGATGTGTGTAGACTTGGAAGACGTTCCAAAATGATACTATATAAAGGAACCATTTGGAAACTGCTCTGCTTCATAGTTCATTGTGTCTTCAATGCTACTTGGTTGCATTTGATATCAGATAACTGTCTGATCCACCTGAGGAAGGGGCAAACTGTAAATAGGTAACTGTATCTAATTGAGATAACTAGAAATATTGTCCAAGCTCTGTGATGTTTAGTATAGTGGACAAAATAAAATTAGAATTTGTTCTGGTTTCTCTGTCTGTTTGCCTACTGTGACAGAAACCCATTATGGATAAGGGAGTTAAGGCTGCGACCCACTGCTAGCTATTTGGAGCAATATGAATTACAGCAGGGAGAACTGATGGCTATGTGTCATGTGCATCTCCTATATTAGTAAGGAGGAATAAAGGAAATAAAAGAAGAGGTTGAGGGCAGGAGATAAAGATAGACAAGACAGGAGAACAAGTGATTTACCAAGAGTTTAACAAGTGCATATATTAGTGGAAGGGAATGAAAGTAAAGGTAGGTAGGAGAGAATAGGAAGAAGTTGGAGCAGAGAAATGTGGAGCTGTTCATATTGAACCCCCTGGGGCCAGAGGGATGTTACTTTCAATTGGGTGAAAAAACTAAAAGTAAAAGTCTTGCATCAGATTCTTTTATGTGCTGGGATCCTGATTTAAGTATTTCTGTCAGGCTTTACCGGCACAAAAAACTACTGGTTGCATGACATACATGCAAAAATAAGCATTTTCTCTGAAATGAGCTGCTGAAGTTGGGGTGTTGAAGCCTGTCAGTGTTAGCCGTTAGCTTCTCATAAACTTATATATCTCTAAGTCCTCTGACTTCTTCGTTACATCTGCTGCTTTGCATGAAATGTCACAAATTATCTACGTGGTCTGACACTTCTGGATAAACCTGTGCTTCGGAAACGAGAGCCGCGTATGCCAAAGACTATACACAAGGACTGTTGTTAGACAGCAGCACAGCAGCAGGTTAATAATATCAGTAGAATCAAGGACTTGTTAGTGGTTCGTTCAGCTCGTCTCTAAGGAGCAGCAGCAGCAGACACACAGACATTAACTGTCTCTTTGTAATGCTAATGTGCTCCAGCAATGTCAAAGCCAAACAGGCAGATATGTGCACAGAAATAGACCAAAACGCAGAAAATGACACCAGTACATTTTTAGACATACACACACACGTTCACATTTCTGTAGCGGTGAGGACTTTCATAGGCAGAGGAAATGATACATTACCCAACAGCAAACCACAACCACAAAGGCAACACACACACATACGATGACACACACAGGTCTGAGTTTGTCCAATATGTGGGAGGCGTCTTATTATAATATCTATAGCTTGTTTTACAGGCTAATTATTATATAAGACATCTATGTCAGATTTGGCGGACGAAGCCTCACAGCAGGGAGGATGACAAAATAAAAACTGACACCAACAGCGTGCCTCCATAGAAGAGCAACTGTGCTAGCCTACTGATGCAACCATTCACAGTTATGGTAGTAAACACCAACAGTTATTGTACACAGTCATAGATACTTTTTGGTTTTCTTTGGTCAGTGGGTCAATGTAGTATGAACAGCATTTTCTGCAGCATCAGTGTAACTGTTACAGCCCCTCTTCACAACCATAAACACAGAGATTAGCGCTTAAACAAAAAAAAAACAGAAACAAAAAAGACCAAAGATAAACCCTGGAGGCAGGTTTCTTCAATCAATCTATTGTCAATAACAACTAAACTATAACTAAACAGTAAAGTCTACCAGATACAGTACTACAAACCAGACAGAGGCCGAGGTCACAGGTTTAAGAACACCAGAGTAGGCACTTAAACCAACTAATACAAATAACAACTCTAAGGACACGGACACCAGTCACAGGAAACTCCTAATTTCCAAGTAAACAATCAAACAGACAAGAACCCATATGGCCAAGAAAGAGTCTGGTGCAGAGGCAAGTTGCTCAATCTACAAAGCCACCTGCAGGCAAGCAGAACATTTCTGTCTTATACAGTATACACATTATACAGTTAACGATGCGGTCTTGATCTCCATTGGAGGATTCGTCTACCAGAGTGGGAGGGCCCAATGCCCAACATGGACCAGGAGCGAGCAGTAGTAAAGGCAGATCTGCATGCTGAGCTTGGGGAAGTCGAAGGATCTACCAACCAGGAGGGAGGCACCACCTAAACTCAGCCAGGCCTGCGGCCGCAACAGTAATAAATATTTAATTCCCTGTTCGGCACATTTTATCACCATCGTTGCTCTCATTAGGAAAGTAGAGCCGGTTTTATGGATTTTAGTTTGAGGCAGCCAAAATTGATTGATTGAGATTGGCGGCATTGCACTATTTTCTGTAATTACAATTGCATTTTATTTGTATGTGAGGGTTACTTGGTTCAGCAGAAAAGTCGCTAGTGCCTCCAGGGAACCGCCTGCACAAATGCACGTACAATTAACGCAGTAGTTTCTACAACACCACTACATTACTGTTGAAAAACATTTTTCAGGTGAGTCTGCTTCTCATCTGACAAGAGCAATATATCAAACGCCACATCACAACAGCTAACTCTTTCAAGCTATCAAGATGTTTGTGTAAAAACTGACACATCATTCATCTTAGAGCTTATTAGATGACGCACACTCTTCCTCACACAATGAGGAAGAGCACTGATCCAAGAGGAAAGCATTTCTGGCATGGGCTCCTCATTAAAACTGAGAGGTGCTGACCAATTAGCGCCAGAACAAGGGGTAGCACATGACTGTGATAGCTGCACATGATGAATATATTAAAGCCATATTTGACAGCAGCAATATTTTTCTGTGCGGTGGAGCTTGTTACAGAATGAGTGGATCATTTATTACACAGCTTGTTAAACCAGTTGTTGCTGTCCGGCATGCATTCGATGCATATGCTGCACACATCCTGCTTTAGTGTTGTATAATGCATACTGGGAACGCCTGCAGATATTATCTCTTGTGCCTGTTCTGGATATAGAAGAAGCAACAAATAGTGAAGTGGATGAGTCAGCAGTCTTCCTTGCTTTCTTTTGACAAATTTCCATCCGTTCTAAAAACAAAATCTGCACCGGCGAGATGTTTTAAATAGTTGTAATAAGATTGAAATATTGCTAGTGCTTTCCAGATGATTAAAAGTGAGTGCTTCTGTCCAGGAAATGTATCGTGTCTATATATTTCCACATTGTGTAAAGAAAGCTGAGCTGAGAACTCCATTCTCTAGCCCATCACAATTTAGCTCCATTATCTAATGAGTTTGGATATGACTGCCCTGCTGCACTTACAGTACGCCAGCGACAACACTGCGTGTCATCAAATATCCTCCACCATTACTGAAGCACTTAATGGGCTGATTAGGACAATGAGAGATGAGAAAAAAGCAATACATTTTGTCAACACTGCTTCTAATATCACTTTATTGAGACTTCAGACTACGAGCACGAGTGGACGGAACAGAACAGAAACTAAACCCAAACCAAGTTACATGAGTGAGAAGAAAACCTGAGGAGGTGAGTGACAGGTAAAAGACACAGAGACCAGGATAATGACCAGTTGGATAAAAGGTGGCATAACAGGATGAACTAAAAAGGTAAGGTAGAAAGTGGTTCAATAATGAGAGGGCTTGTTGGAATTGAGGAACATCTGGGAGCAATCAAGGTAAGGGTGGAGAGAGGGGGAGTGGCTACGGTGAGGGAGGAACAGAAAGACAGACATACAGGGGCAAGAGGAGAACATGGCACTGACAGCTTTTCTACCTTATCGGTACTCAACGTGCCTCTCACTCACAAAAAAAAGTTTGTTGTTGTTGTTCACATGATCATAAGATCAGATTTGTAGTGTGCATGGAAACCGGCCATACTGGACTTTAGAAAGAGACGAGTGGAGTAAAGTGAGATAAAGACAATGATGGGTTGGGAAGATTGATGGCTGTGCTTCTACTGTAACACTTTCCACCAGATGGAAGTCATTTTATCAGCTACATCTGTGAAGGACCAATAGAGAACGAGCTGTGGCAGTGCAGAAATAATAGCTGAACTACAACATAAATAAAATGGCCAGACAGCCTGGAGTACAGCAGGAAAATCTGTTTGTTGTCTCTTGCTGATAAAGGAAGTTGTTGCCTTTAAAAAGTCTGTAAGAAGATATTAAGAGAGAAACTATAGCAGAAGTACATGAGTGCACTGTGCTGATTCTGTAAGTAGAATAAACACAAAATGCAAATCACTGCATTAACTGTTCAGGTTATATTTATATTATATTAACGTCGGGTCTTCGTTTTACAAACACACTTGAAAGATGATCTGTGTGTTGGTGCGCTGGTGTATTGTCAAGACAGAGGTCAGAAGCTGACTGATCCTATTAGGTTTTTCTGAACACACCCGCGCGCATAAGAACACACACCTGAAAAAACTAAGCACACACACACAAATATGCACAAATGAGGTGCACATAAACAAATCTCTGTGTCTCTCTCTCTCTCTCTCTCTGTCACACACTCAGCTGTGTCATTTTCACAGTTGAGAGGGAACAGAGCGGGGAGTGCAGAACTAAAGAACGCCTGTCAGGTTTATTTCTGTCTCCGGCTGGTTTTTGCCTGGGCGACGGTGCCAGTGTGAACGAAGATTTAATGCTCTGATCTGCTGCTGTCCTACTTCCCCGTCCTCTTTCTCTACCCTGTTGTACAGTGGCACGAAATCCTTATTTTTTTAATTACTGATGACCTGCTCAAAAATCAGAACTTCTCATAAACCTCTACTGTCCTCTACTGTACATGTCACTAGAGATGATGCTCTCTTTTGTGACCACTAGGTGGGAGTGACAGTGGAAGTGCAGCTGCTATTGTTAGCTCATTTAACAATGTACCAAATGCTAACAGCGCATCAGGAGATCCTTTCTGCCAGTGGCCATCATACTCTATGACTCCTCCCCCCCATGTAAGGAGGAGGGTGACTGAAAACAATCAGTCATTATTTATTTAATCTTCAAGTCCATTGCTCCACGTTCACCCTCAGACTGTTCTTCACCTGTTTCATCCATCTTTCGTTTTACTTTGTTCTTGGTTCTTTTGTATTGTTGTTTTTATCTGACCATTTGTAGAGCAGTAAAAGTGTGATGTTTCTGGCTGGTTTACCACTTTCTAGTAATATCCTGTTAGCTGCAACCCCGTAATTGTGTTTGTTTGATTCTAGGAAGTGTCCTGCTGTTTGCAGACATCTTCCATTCCAATTACTAAAGCCACTGGGCTTCGGAAGAGTCAGAGTTATGAAAATATCCTGATCTGTATCTCGCCACAGCTTTATGCCATTTTTTCCCCCTGACATTTAGTGTGAAATGTGAGACACTGTACACACAGATGTGTGCATACTATGTCCAATTGATTCAGCTTTCTACAGATGGACACAGATCGTATAATTCAAGCAAACAGGATGTCCTGGCCACTGTATATAATTAGATTTGTGTGATTTTTCTGGCAGTCACTGAGGCTTCGTCAGAGAAATACAATATACTCTGTTATGGCAACGCTTTCTCCTAGAAATTATGTTGGTATTCTGTTTTCCTGTTTATAATGTGGCTTATGTTGTGGTGGCAACATAATAATTGGCTTATGTTCAGAGGCAAGGGTTTTTAATTCTGAATGAATGAAGCAGTACATTTGTTAACAGCTGCAGAGTCAACAATGGCAACACCACATACTTTCACTCCAGAGACATCCTGTGGTTAATAAACCACTGCGGTTAAGGTTAGATCAGTAAACAGGTGTGTCCATTGGCACCGCAATCCTTTTCTGTATGAGTACTCTCTGAATGTTAAAGCAAAAATGTTTCCAGTGTAAAAAAGCTGCAAAAAGGCAACTGACAGCTGCATTTGTGAACTTTATTCCTTTATTCAGTTTATGTTGATGCTGATAAAGCAAGGAGAGTGAATGCACTGAATTGACTTTTGGCTTCTTTTCTCCTCTTTAGCAGAAGGAAATAATGCACTCCTCTTATGTCCCCTGGCCTGACTGGGACAATCGGACACTGTCTTTTACATGCTACTGCTGGAGAAACACTTTATTGTGTTTATTGTGTGTTTACAGGTTGTTTTTATTGCAAACTAAAACTGTAACAGCTTAATCACTAGAGCCAGACTGAAGAGGATCCAGAGCCAGGGACAGTTTCTCTTTTCACCAGAAATGGATGAGAACACATTGTTCATCACTGTGGCGGTGCGATGATGTCATCATCATAATGAGCAGCCAGAGAAATGTTCTCCTCACACTGACTCCAATCTGTTTTCTCACAGTAGGACTTGGACGGTGCATCCATGTGTCCTGTCACTGAACTGTTCTGGCTGTATGTGTCCAAACCCTCCATTTTGTGAAGGACAACTGGAGTTAGCATAAATGTAACATTTGCATTGTGTTATCCATATTAATTTTAAGTCTAGCTGAGTGACATCGTTTTCTGCATCTGTGTAATGTTAGCAAAAGGAAATTTAATCGTTATTCCAATAAATCAACCAAAATATCATCTCCTATGTATATAAAAACTGTACGTGACTATGCAGAAGATTTGTGATTTTTTTCATCCAAGGTTGAAAATGAACTTTTTTTCAGGACAAACGAAGAGTGTTTGATAAAGGTGATATTAATAGTGTATGAGACTGTAAATTAAAAGTGTATTCCAAATGTAACAGCTGAAACAAGCCTGCACAATCATATACGTCACATTTTTAAATAAGGATGGCCTTTGTTTTACAGAGATTGCCTTCTGTAACGTTACACTTTAAAACTTTGGATGCATTATGTCACTAAAGAAGTGCAGAGGTGTAAATGTGTGTGAGCATGTGAGTGTCACAGGCTGTGTGGACGCAATGTGTCTCTCACTGGCGCGCTGCTTGGCCAGAGGAACCGACCCGTAATGAGATATCACTTCTGGCTCGCCTTCCTGCAGCGATGGCGTCAGCAGTCCACCAATTATACACAAATATCTACACAAATTATGCAAGTGAGAAACACGCACAGGAAAAATATAGAAACTGTGATGTGTGAGGAAATATTGTCTCTTGCTACAGAAATCGCTGTTGCGTACACTGCAGCACCAAAGGTTGTGTGCTGTAAAGGTCTATTTTCTCCCTTTTTTCCTGTCAAGGCGTGGACTGGTGATAATAGCTTCCACAGGCTCACACACTTGTATGAGACATTTGAATGGTGCAATTCACATCACCTTAACTGTCTCATAGCAGCAGAACAAGTAACTTCATCATTGCTGCATGTTACAGACAAGGTGGTAAGCAGGATCTTCCATTTTTTTTTATTAGTACTCATTATTAGACTGTATTTGGGCTAAATTGCATCTTAGTAGACCCGCATGAAGGTCTGCATAATAGACATTTATTATTTTGTTGTAACCCAAATGTTGGTAAAGTAGTAAAACATATGTGTGCTGTGAAAGGCTGCACAGCCCTTACAGATGTGTGTGCTTTGTAACACAGAGGTTTTGAGTCCAGCTCATAAATTCTCTTTCCAACTCATTTTCACTGTATTTTCAGAACTTTTTGTCATTCATCTCAAATAAACGTAATTACATCAGATCAATCAGTCAATCTCAGAGAACTTTACTGATGCGGACATCGAAGAAATTATACTTCCAAAGTCTGCTCTGACTTGTCATAAAATGGTGTGTTTCTCCATCCTGTAAAGCAGCCTGGCTATGTGAGATTAGCTTAGTTCAGAGTCTAGAGAAACTTAAATATTTTAATTATATGATGTTTGGTAACCAACATATCAATTGACTAAGCACTGCATGAAGTGCATTATGTTGGAACTGGGTAAAAATGGACGTTCTGAGCATTTCTAGTCAAACTAAAGTATCATCAGTCTTCCTCAGTAGAGCCACAAAATGATGAACAATGTTTTTGTCCCTTTCCCCATACCTCTTGAAACTTTCTTTGTTTTGTTTCTTTAATTTGTTTGTTAATAAAAATAAAAGAAGATTGTGTTGCGTCTGGAAACGTTACCATCAAGGCTCTGTCTGACAACAATTTCCCCAAGGATCAATAAAGCATTCAGTATTAAGCAGTTGATGTACACACTACCACATAGAAATGACCCTGTTTGTAAAGGAAAAGCTAACTTTATAACATCAATTGCTAAGGCAAACATATAAATGTAAAAGGATAACAGATAATAGAAAACCAACGATCATATTGCAACTGCAGTGATGTATATTTCCATGGTCATTTCTATGTGTGTTCAAACCTTTGAGGTAGATAAGATGTTAAACAGTAAATACATCCAACTATGTGATGTTCTTATGTGAGAAATACTTTGACAGTAATAACATAATTATATATAAGAACACTGCACATTGGAAGAACCAGCATAACCACCTAATCACACTTTATATTGGATTAGAACAGCCAGCATTGCTCACTTGATATTGAATAGTGATAGTAATTTATGAAGGACAGGGTTCAGGGCTGCTGGGTGCTTGAAGTATGAAACAGTTTTTCTTTTTTTAGCAGGTTACATCTTTTGACAAGTAGTTAAACTTAAAGTAAAAAAGTCTGGCTTACATCTGGAAGAGATATTCAAGTGCTTCAGATAAAAACAACATCCAGCATAGTGCTGCATGTTGCCTAAGGAAGTACACAAATAAGGAAGCCAAATTAAAAATATTTTGCTTGTGTGCATCCAGCAGGAATTGCTGTACAGTTTTCTGTACACGGTGCAGCGGTTCAGCAGGTTTTTCTTCTCCTCTCTCCTTACATCTTTAGTAGGAGGGACTAAGTTGCAAGGAAGGAAATACAGGTGAAGGAAATGATCGAGCATTTAAGAGATGTTGAATTGGCGAAAGATCTTTAAACATACTGTGTAATTAGGTAATCAGTTGGTCTGACATCTTGTTGTGTCTGAACCTGCTGTTCACTGTGAGTGAGCGAAGGATTGACAAGGTTTACTTAGTTATTATTCACCTGGTGACTCATTGTTTACACACAGTGTAAACAGCACTTTTCCTCTGGTTATGTGTGAATATCTCTATCATTGCACACCTTTCACATACTTCTCTACTACTGGGCGTATCTATTTCTGTAGAAGCCTCGTCGTTGTCATTGGGTGACAGGAGTGAGCACGTGAGGCAGCTGCTGGCATGAGGGAACTTGAAGCACACGGGATATGTCAGAAACCTGAGCTGGTGAAAGCGTGGTCTCCTGGTTGGGTATTTTAATCCACAGACACTTATAAGAGGTGTTCAGCTTTGTTTGGCTTTATGTCAGAGAGAGACAGAAATGTTTTTCAGAACTGAAAACTATTTTTGATTCTTAAAAATAGCACATTTGCTAATTAATAATGCTCCATTCAGGCTTATCAAT
Source organism: Microctenopoma steveboyesi (assembly GCA_032359275.1). Lineage (NCBI taxonomy): Eukaryota > Metazoa > Chordata > Actinopteri > Anabantiformes > Anabantidae > Microctenopoma > Microctenopoma steveboyesi. The sequence goes on along the minus strand of JAUMHF010000021.1, from coordinate 20,221,110 downwards.
TGTCATGGTATGCCTAACTCTTCAAACAGATATCAGCACATTGGGCCAACAGCATCAATAAAAACATATTAATAAATTAGTATCACTTTTAAAAGTTATCTCAGATTGCTTTGCTGAAATGTCTTATTTAATCTTCTTGAACTCTGATGACTGAATGCTGCTAATTAACTATCTAATAAAAGTATCCTGTCAATCTACAACAACCTGGTGAGTTTTGATTCACTTTCTAATATCACTGTACTTGTCTCAATGACAATAAAGATTCTGAGATTCTGACTTTCTCCTGTGGTGATTATAATGATTATGTTTAATTAGTTGCACCCAGACAAAGCTTACACTACAGTTTACATTTTATGTAAGATGCCACGTGAGACTACAATAGATCACAGGGGAATTCATACTGGAAAATAAACAGTTTCATTAGTTTGTAGCAAATTAGTTTGCAACTAATTAAAAAAAAAACAAAGAAAAAGAAAGAAAGAAATGCATTTGGTAGACACACGATTCACGTTTTGTATTCCTGAGAATTAGTTTTGTATTTTTTCATGTATTGAAGCCTGTTGTAATACTCTGGTAGAGGTTGGCAATCTGACAGTTTTATATCACTGCTAGTCACCAAACTGTGTACTCACATATGTTTACTTTTTTTGTCTGCTGCTTTTTGTTTGCTTTATAATACTGCTATCACACTAAATGCTTAATTCACAAAGTCAAACAATCAAGTCACTAAAATAATCAAGAAATAAATAAGTAAAAGTTGCAAAAACATCCCGTGGGCTTAAATTGTGTTTGAGAGCAGTATGAGTCACTCTGAATGAATGTATATACTCATACTGTATATGAATCATTGAACAGGAATACATACTCACATTTTCACAAATATACACAGAGATGGAAATAGACAGTACCACACATGCATAGACATGCAGACTAGCACTCCAGATGCTTTGAATGTGATGTGACCCACTAATTAGGAATTCACAGTCCGACACACATCCATGAGATCATGCATAACTTCCTGTGCCATACAATTGTGTATTTAAATGACAGTATCCACACATAGCGTGCCCTCAGGTATAGTGATGTGACTCAGAGCAAGGATCTGTTTATGTTTGAGCATCAGTCATGTGCAAGGATAGAAACCTCAGAGCTTCTAAAAACACTGGGCACCTGTTCCCTGGGTCCCACAGGGAGAAATTCCACTCCTCAGTCACTGTGTGTGTGCGTGTGTATTTACGTGACAGTAACAAGAATGTTGACACTGGACTTTCCTGTCTCACATGGACCCTTTGGGACATCGCTTCATTTATGACCCTTCCCTATTTAAAGGCCGTTGTGGAGCCAGCGAGCTTCAGCGGGTGATTAAAGCCAAAGCCTTTGCACTCTTCACACCAGCAGCTCAGCCGACAACCAACCGATGATCTGGAAGGTTCTGGATTTTTCTCTCAAGATCTATATTCGCTATAAGACAGGGGCACTTGGGTTTTGTTAATCATCACTGGGAACAGTAAAGTTTTGAGTTGGAACCTGGAACCGAGAGAAGCTGTAAACTCGTTGAAGTAAACTAGTTTCCTTTTTTCCTTTCTTAAATCTACTAGATATTGGACAGATCCAGTAAGGCTCTAATGCTTTGATAACATTAATCTTTTCTGTTGATGTGACATCTTATTCTTCGGAAGCAGTTTGATGTTGTTAGACCCACAGACAGAGGCTAACAGGGTCCTACATTAAAAAAAGAAATAAATTAAATCTCAACAACCCATCTGTTATCCGCTCGCAATGAGTAGTGGGGGGACCGCCACAGTTTCACCACATGAGCCTCCGGCTTTGAAACAGGCAGTACGGAAGATAAAATGCGCTGCCATGGTGGCCAACCTGGCCAAGAGCTGGCAGGGCTGGGCTAATGAACATGCAAACAAGCAGGACACCATCCCGAGTGGCTGGATGCCCTCATCTATTGTGGAAGAAGACAAAAAGGAGCGCAACCACATAGCCAAACTTACTGTGAACCCACGTGTAATCAAAGCAGATGCCACAGATCCTGGGGGAAGTAAAATCAGGACCTGTTCTGTCACCCAGGCTGCTCAGCCAAAATACAACAAATGCAACGGCAATGATATGGTCAGTGCCATTCGAGACAAGATGGAATCAGGCCCTGACGAGAACAAGTCATTCCTGGGCAACGAGTCACCAACCCGGCGGCGCCAGATCAGGGCACTACAGAGTGCCGGAGTGGGAATAGGTGGAGTTATCCAAGACAGGAAGCTGATGCTCCAGGACAAGAAGCTGGGTTCAAGGAGTAGTAGTGTTGACACAGAGGACAGCGGACTGGGAGAAGAGGCAGGACTCAGCGACAACAGTGAATCCAAAACCGAACAGTGTGAGATTCAGTCAAAGAAACGCACCAACAGGCCAAAGGTAGAGTGGTTTATAAAAAATCAGTAAATACATTTTTGCACTAATTTAAAAATTCACAGCAGTGACAGAAACATCATGTAACCATTGAATACAGCAATATGAGTTGTAGAGCGTTTTTCCAAAATGACTCATGGCAGACGCTTTTAACCAAAGCAACTTACCGGGAGCTAGCGCTGGGCGTGTGGCTTAGGGACACACCTAGTAGGGAATGGCCTAGGAGTCGGACAGGGATTCAAACCCACGATCTTCTGCATCCCAGTCCGATGCCTAACCTATTGAGCTACCATCCCGTTCTAGCTTGATTAAGATTCTAATACTTAATTAGCACAACTAATCATCACAACACAGCAGCAGCAGTGGCTCAGTTGTTGCTGAGTACTTGACCATAGTCTCCAGAGTCAGTTAACAGCCGACTTATACTGGCCTTCCATTTGTAGTGCCCCACATCTGTGAGGAGACATCACTTCATTATCCTAATTTACATTTAAACCAGTGTATATCAATGTTAAACTTAAAATTTCCCAAATAATAGACAAACAGTACAATGTGTCCTTAATGAGAAAGACAAGTGAAAACACAAACATGACAGCAAAGGCCAAAATCCCCCAAACCTCTTTTTTTGTGATTTTGTGACTTTTCAGGTTAATTTAGTACCCCCACATGTAATATATTAGCATTAGTGACAGGCTTATACAAAATGTGACCTTGCAATGATGCCTTTAATTATTTGTATCTATTATGAGAAAAATAATTATGCAGACATAAACAGAAATGATTTCGGTACAGCTACAATAAACGTTTCCCTTCAAACACACAATAGTGGACAAATGCTAAAGAATAGAGCATAAATCTTCCCACACAGAATGAATAAACACATTTAGGTAGGAGTCCCTTTAAAGCCACCTGGAGAAATCCAACTCCCTCATGGACACCAAACAACATAACAGCAGCCTAACTCCAACTACTAAAATCTCTTCTATAAAAGGCGAAGGACGTGTCGATGAGGTTGCCCAAGACGAATCCAAAATATAAAAACACAAGTTAAACTGCAGCACAGTGGAACATATATATTAATAAATATAGTCATGCTCTGCAACGTGTTTCCAAACTGACCTTCAGGTTTAGTTGGTGAGGGAAGAAAGGGCAGCAAAAAACATGAGTGAAAAAGATAATATGAGAAAGAAACAGACAAACAATTTAAAGGTGACACTGTTGAGGCCATGATGAAAATGTATGTTTCCCATTCAGTCATTAAAGAATACTATATCTGCTTATTAGTTTGGTTTAATGGTGGAACAGATCTCTTTGCAATGTGGCTTTCAAACTTAGGCATCTCATCTCGTTTACAGGCAAACAATATATGCCTCAGGCCTGACCAAACAAACAACCAAATTATTTCCACCACTAGTTACATTCATCCTCTTGGATGTGTAAGGTATAAACACAAATGAAACAAATGCTAAGCACCAAAGATGGCAGCAGAATACTAATGAAAAAAATCAGGTGTGCCATGGGTTCGCAGAGTTTCATGGAAGGTCACTCAGTGATAAGTCTTCACGTTTCATAGAGCAAATACCAAAGAGATCTGTTGACATGGATCTAAAGGCCTGGTGAGCTGAGGAAAATACCATCATAAGAGGAAGAGGGGGGAGTAGAGGACATAAGAGATGAAGGAGAAAACAGTGGGATACTAGGCAAAAAGAAGAGATTAAACAGGAAGGGTAAAAAAAGAGATTTTGATGAATGAGAGCATGGAAAACGACAAGCAGGGGAGAGGAAGAGGGGGAGGTAAGTGGGAGAGAAAAAGCAGGACAGATTTTTCATTTTAAGATTTTTAATTGTAGCACAACTGATGAATTTGAGAGTCACAATAAAGCATAACAATTGTGACTGAGTCTTCCGATTAAATATTCTATTAATATAGCATCTAAGTACGAATATGTCCTAGTATAACATAAAGGTCATGCAGGGGATCAATTACACCTACCAGAAGGGTGTTTATTTATAGGTAGAGGGTCATCAGTCAATATTAACATATAGATAAATGGGTGGGGTCACTGCAGAATTCATAGCACATGTGAAACAGCAACTGTAACCTAGTTTTAACTGACAAAGGGCAACAACTTTCTTTGAAACAGAATAAAGTGCAGTCTATGGATGAAGCAACCAAGATGTTTTGAAGTTCAGTTGACAGGCTTGCAATGAAAAGTAAAAACAGGAATGGTTCCAGAGTTTGATGTTGTATATTTGAAAACTATAAACCTATTCACTGTCCTTCGCTCCAGGATAAAATTACCACTACAAATGACATCAGAAGCCGCTGGCAGCAGTGGTCCGAGGTACACGCAGAAGGCCAGAAGCTCAACCCTTTCAGCGAGGACTTTGACTATGAGTACGCCATGTCTCAGCGCCTCCATAAGGGTGACTCTGGCTACGGTCGACCCAAAGATGGATCAAGGACGGCCGAGAGAGGCAACAGGGCCCAGAAGCACATCCACAGAGAAATGGAGGAGATGGTGTGGATTATCAGAGACATGGGCTTCAAGGATAAGGAGGAGAGGACCATCATTACCTTTGGCCGACTTTTCGACCGCTATGTGAAGATCTCAGATAAGGTGGTAGGCATCCTGCTGCGCTGCCGCAAACACAAGATGCTGGACTTCGATGGTGAGATGCTGTGGCAAGGCCGGGACAATGATGTCATCATTACATTAAGGGACTAAGGGGAAAGTCTATGTCTTAAGAACAGTCACACATGTACCTAAACATCCCACAACTCAGCTTGTCTAGAGAAACAGTGCTAACCATGCTAAGACCAAGAGCTTCAGGAAAACGTAATAATAACATTTGGAGGACAATGATGGTAAAAACCAGAGATGACAAAGTATTAATTGTTTATATTAAATGTAAATAAATTATTAGCACTTACTAGTATTGGACAAAGTCTTACACCAGACTTCCAGATTTCTTCTTCTCATGTGGCTGAGAAGTCATGCAGTGAAGGGAAGCTATCTTTAGCATGCTAACCATGCTCACCTTCCGAAATGCGCCGCATGATATCCTCAAGAATTCACCACTATGTCATCCATGTTAAAATGCTGTACTTAGATTATGGCTGAAGAAACATCATATTTCTCTGACTGACCTTTTCAGTTTCTGGTTTGTCTTTTTAGTCCATTTTGTTCAAGTTAACATGAATGTTGATGTTGTCAGGCACGAGAACGATGCAGCGTTAGTGTCATTTACCACCAGAAAATAAAGTAGCCTTTTTACAGTATAAAGGAACAACTTTTACAATTTTAACACTGAAAGTGATGCAAGCATGAACAGTACAGCGTCAGGCACAGTTTGTTTGATTTTCAAGCAGACTAAACCCAACAACTTTCAATCAAACTGATAGATAGGTAGAGATGTGTTTTTTGGACTTTGTTTCTGACCAGTATTTTGTCTTTATCAGATAACAGCACAATAGCTTGAGCACAGTCATAGCACTTGACTGTTACTCACATATTTATGTAGTCTATGAGTAAATGTGATTTTAACTAAACAGTTTTTAAAAAATGTTTGTTTTTGTTTGTTGTTTTTAAAAAAGTTTTTAAAAAATAAATATTTAGTTTAGTAAGTGAAAGCAAGTGTGGCTTCTTACAGAAGTCCAATTTAAGACGTATCAAAGAAAATAAGAAAGATGGTGTGTTGTGGACAGATGGCAATGACATTAAAGCTAGATGCTGCTTTGTTATTGAATTATAAATATAGCATTGAGACTAGATAAGAAAAGGCAGAATTAACTCATTGACATAAAGTGACATGGTTAACTTCCGTTTTCTTGGAATAGTGCATGAAGAGCAGAAAAGACACAGATTTTAGTGCTGGTCAGTTTCATGTTCACCTATCAGGTCATTATGACTGACTCACTTATTATACAGTTTTGGTGTCTCTCATCCCTCATCATCATGGTTAACCACTGAGCACCAGATATAATTGTAGTTCAACCTCTACAAAAATCACCACATCTGCAATCATAGAAAACAGTGGTTAATGTTTGGCTTTTGCACAATAAAAAATACGACGCCAGGGTTTGTTTGGGATGCAAAACTGGCCTTGATGCAGGTGTTTTGCACAAAACATCAAAATGACAGCTTCGACACCAGCACAATACAACTGTTTGATCCAAATCACTTTATTCGATGAAACAGACTGACATAGACAGAGTGATATTCCTAAAGTTTAACTCACTTGGTGTCATACTATGGTGATTATGTGTTTTTATCTTTTATTTATCCGAGCAAAGTCTATTTTACCTTCACATATAACAGTAACTGCACTGATTTAATTTGGAAGTTAATTTAAGATCTATTTGTCTTTCTTTAATTGGTGCCTGCAGTGCAAAGCAGTGCAAGGCACATATTAATCTCCACCTCTAAACTGGCCTCTTTATATATTTTTCTTCCGTATACATTATTGCTGCTCAAACGGTGCACAGACAAATGATAGATCAAATGGACAGGCTGTGACCGGATGTGTCCTATTACATTTCTTGTATTTGACTTGCATATTTTTAATTTTATTCAACTTTTCCTATTTTTTTGGTCAAGAAATGGCTTTTTGGACATGTACTCCCTGCATTCATCATCGCCCTGTGTCGTCATACTTTGTCCTAGAAACATGATTGAAATTTTAAATGAGACACTTTCAGCTTTGTGCTTGTAAAACAGTATGCATCTCACCAAAATAAAAAAACAAAAAGAAAAAAGAAATAAAGCAGTATGTTTATATCTTGTATAGTTTTAGAGTTTATATAATTTAAGTTTTAAAAAACTGTTAAAATCCTGCCTCAGCGTTGTCGTTTTATCCAGAATGTTTTTCTCTTTGCCGTTTTTCTTCTCTCATTCAGTTGATTTTCATCTTTCAACAAATTAAAAAACCTAAAACAGGAGGGAACTTTGTCCTGTTTTTACCCATATTCTTCTGTAATTGATAGAATGTACGCTTTTGGAGTCAAAATGCAAAGCCACCTGAGATGAGCAGTTTGAAAAATCGCCTCCAGGAGCTCATTTCTTGGACTTTAGGAACCAGAAAGGTATGAGATAGTTTGCATCCCAGATAGCACCAACATGTGGCCCGAATCTGGCATAGATGTGTCTTAGTGATGGAAGTGCTTTGAAGAAATGCCTTATTCATGTGCTTTGCTCAGTTTTAAAATATATATAACTGTTAAAGGTAAATAAAATTACTGTCTATGGAGTCACTGCTTTTAACAACGGTTGTAGTTACGAGGATGGAGTTGGGTTCTGCTGGGCCCTACACCACACAGCCAGAGGTGGTGGGCGGGGACCAGTTGAGCACGACTTCCCAGGGAGCGGTTGTTGCACGCTGACTACACACAGTTCATCCACAGAGTGGGACGAGTCTGGGGACGGTCAGCGACTCAACTGGTTCCCACCTCTGAAGGTGTGGAGTAGGTCCAGGGAT
>JAUMHF010000021.1:20162112-20189938 GCA_032359275.1 Microctenopoma steveboyesi | reverse complement strand
TGTGTGTGTGTGTGTGTGTGTGTGTGTGTGTGTGTGTGTGTGTGTGTGTGTGTGTGTGTGTGTGTGTGCGCGCGTGTCTACCTAGGACTGATTTCGCCAGTGATGTCAGCCAGGTCATCGAGCTGGGCCACGTTCTGAGGTGAACCGACATCACCACTGGTTTTGACGGCTGCCGTCAGCTTTCTCAGACATGCTGCTGAAGCCGTCATGAGCCCCTGGCACGGAGCGATCACGCGCCGATCCTTCTCTGACCAGCAGGTGTCCTGGTTGCCTCGAGGCTCATCCCCTTCCTGTTCATCATCGAGGACGTCACTAAACGGATCCTGGGCCTCAGATAAAGCCTAAGTGGTGTCAGAGTTAGTTGATTCAACAGGGTGATAGATCGTCCTGAACACACACACACAATCCTTTGGTGTATTTAATGGCTACTCTACATAATCCATAATCCTAGTGATGAGGAAAAATAAAGGGTTCTCACTAAAATATGATAGCAAATACTTTTGCAAGTGTCAGGTTCATGCTGTGTGCACACCTGTTTAATTTCCTCTATAGCATCTTTCACAACTCCAATCTGAGCCGACAGAGACACAAGAACCGCTGCTTTATTATCTGTGGAAACACACACGCACAGAACATATTCCTATTATTTAGAAAATAAAAACAAATGACAACATTGTAAAATCAAATTAAAGGATAAGGATTAATACAATCTTACTACTACTATGTAGCTTTTTGATGAATCTAACTTCAGCAAAATATTTATCTGTCCAACCTAATGCTTTTTTCTTCCCTGTAAAATAAACTGACCTCGTGGCAACTGGGCAAAGTGGTCACAGGCAGACCACACACTTCCTGTTGATGTCAGCTGCTCCTGGGTCAGACTGGAGCAAGGCAGAAAAAGAGGATATAGACGAAGGATGAAGGAGATTAGATTAGAATAAAAACGGAGAAATAAGAATGAAGAACAGGACGTAAAACATGCTCTGATTTAGCTAAAAACGCCATTAGTGGTTCCCTAATAAACATCAACGGATACAGTTACAACTTCGTATGACATTATTATCTTTATGAAACGGCTTATGTACCTCTGCAGTGGTGTGCTCAGTAGGACATCCACCAGCTGTGCGACTCCCTCTAGAACCTCAACAGTGGCGTCTCTGACCCGTCGCCGCAGGGTGACACCTGAGACACAGATACTCAACTTACAAAAATAAAACTCATTACATGTTACATGCATAGAAGTACATTGCTACTGTCATTTTAATTTGTTGTGTTTAATAAGACTGAAATAATATTGGTATTTATCAGTATAAATGCAGAAAACGAGCCAAATCCATGACTGTTCTGGTGGTTGTGTGCATCACCTTGGCTCTTAGGTAGCCAGTAATACACTGTGGACAGAGTCAGGACACTCTTCAGGATGGCCTCTGCTAGTTTCTCTCCATCCTGTAGAGATAAGAGAAAAGAAAGTCAGAATTAATGGTATGCTCAAACAAACACTTCTGTCCTAAGATAGTTTGTACATGCCAAAGTCCCTAATTGCAACAAAATTCCCTTAACAACAATCTATGAACTTGCTTTTTTATTAGACAGATTCTGGCCTGTCATGAACAGTTTCAGTGTCAAGAACACAAAACCACTCAATTCTTCTAATTGGTCAAATACAGGCTCTTTGTGATTACAAGGGTGATCTGACCTGCTGTGATGGTAGTGGGGGTTTGGAGAAGGCCAAGCTGAGTTTGGTGGCTTCCTGGGACACAGCCTTCACTGCCTGATCTGAGGGCAAATGAGACAGTTACATCACATAATGCTTGACAATGGACAATGGTGTGATGGCACTAACACCACACGCACCACGTCACAAACAAAACAACAAAAATAGGAAAATGGTTATGATAAGCTATACTGAACTGAGAGTGTCCCAGAAGTTTGAGAGGTTGAAGGCTCCATCTGACTCATTGGACTCTCCATCTGAGGTTGACAATATTGACAAATGAGAACAATCCTGTGTTTTCCAGGGTAAATACATGGGCACATAGTTAACATACTAAAAGACAATGGTTCACTTTTTACCTGATGCCGTTACCTTTATAACTAATTTTTAAAAAGTTCAAATGACTCAGATGTTTTATACATATTTAATAAAAACACACAAATAATCAATTAAATAATCACAAAGACTGAACAGTGGAATTCAGTTGCTTAATTAAATGGGATACTAACTTCTATTCGTGTATATTGATCACTGTGAAATTTGTTTTTTTTTTGTATGTTTTTGTGCGTGTGTGTTTCCACAGATAATAAAGCAGCTTTTAAACTCTATTTTAGTCCTTAAAAAGAGTCCCTACTATAAAAGCTGAACATGCACAACACATGGAGAAATTTAAGCGAACTTAATTCAGCAAAACCTGCAGCAGGCTGTTTGTTATCTAACAGATTCATGTTGTCAAATTCTTTACCAGAGAAGAAAGCAGTAACGTAATACTGCTATGTATTTCAATAGGACGAAAGCGAATAATATAAAAATAATAATAATAACAGAACAACCGAGCCCACTCGACCAAAACAACCCGTTTAACATTTGGTGCGTATAATGCTAACATTAGCACAGTTAGCTTGGTGAACGTGTATCTTCTAGATTTGTCCTACGACATATGTCAATTCTCACACATACCCCTGACTCGATCTCTGACACACCGGATAGAGTTCAGCACATTTCGCAGAGGCACAGACACATTTCCACTACAACTGTCAGCACTCATGATGACACCAAAGTTTCTGGACAGCTACATACATGCGCGTTGTGGAAACACAGAAGGACCGGAAGTCGAACCGGGGACAATTATAAAGGAAACAACGGCGCTGTCGGAACATTTTAAATGCCACACATTGATTCACATTTCTGACATCTTGTGGTCAAACGTGGGTACTGCAGAAAATCCGTAAAACGTTATTTGTTTGTGGACTTAACCTCTTCATCACTAGGCCTATTTTTACTGCATCCAATGACACATCCTACATAAATATAAGTATGCTATTACAACTACAGGGGCTCTATATGATCATGACCACTCAAAATAAAGCTAGGACATATGAGGTTACTATATATGCGTCAGAAGCCAATTTAAGGGTAATAATAAAAAATAAATAAATAGAGTAAATGCAACAACATGTGCCATTTGACCTTTCTCAGGTATCAGACTGGAAATATATTTATATTTCACTCATATACCACTAAGGTTTTCCATTCCATTTAGTAGATTCATATGAGTAAACATTAGTGCTGTTGTTTCGAGCTGGAATATAACTTTTGACCACAAAACAGCAAATGTAAGATCCTAAAATATTATTTTTGCTACTCTTTGGCTGCCAGAGTTTTAGCAGCACTGTGATAAGGCAGAGTCTCTGCTTTCAAATCACATCTGTTTGTCTGGTTTGCTTGAAGTTGTGCAAATACAGCCGAGTAATTTGAGAGCAATTGTCGTTCTCTTGGTACTTGCGTAGTTAACTGCTTGGTGTTTGATTTTTTTTGTGTCGATTGCAATGGTTGGTAGAGGGGTTTTTTTTGTCTGAGTTTCTTCCCGTCATTTTGATATACAACATGCTTGGAATGATAATCTGTGATTATAATCCACACGTTCAGAAGTGCAGGCACATAAAACAGCCCCCTGTACAGGGGGTTTCCAGGCCTAAGAGGAATTAACAGCCAATAATAAAAGCTGTACAATAACAGAACAATTAATCTGTAACACCTTAATGTCTTAGAAATTATTTTGGATTCATCTCCAAAATAATTATAGTTAAAATCTACACATGGCTTCAACAGCATTAATATTGTTTTAACAAATCTACTGCTCAAGAGAGATGTCAGATCCCTTTTGAATGTGCCACTCCTCTTCTGGTCCACAAGGTGTCATTGCTGGGCTTCACAACAGCGGCAGTAACTTGTTTGTTGCACCTTTTGTGTTTTTCCACAGTTAAGAATGTCCTGGTTTGTCTCCTTTTTCGCTGGTTTAATCTCATTGTAACTGCTGTGGTTGAACACATCTGCTATTTCTGCATAAAGTAATATTAACAAGCAGCTTAACTTTCAGTACCAAAGCCTTAATTGCTGGTGCAGTTGAAACTGCTTCTTCATGCAAAAGATGCTGAGCTGCAATCAGATGAGTCCATTTTGTTATTGTGTCTAAGTGGCACAATGCCATCACTCTCTTACCTTATTTTATCTTCTGTTTTTTTCTGTGTTTACAGACATGGCAATGACACATTCAACTTTAGAGGCACCATTTGCACCAACATGCTGGTCAGTTAGTCACCAGGGAGCCTGTAGTGTGAGGGTTGTCACACATTTGCCTTCTTTTTTGTAAATGTTCTCACAGTTTGTTTAATTTACATTCCCTCCACAGGTCAAGATCAGTTTACGGTGGCTAGAAACAATGGGTCTAGGTCAGGGGTAGGCAAGTTCGGTCCTAGAGAGCTGCAGCCCTGCTTGTTTTCCAACCCTCCAGCTGTTAACCAAGAGCAGGAGCTGTTGATTACCTGGATCAGGTGTGTTCAGTCAGAAGCTGTGAAGTGCAGGGATCTGCAACACTGGAAGATACAACTACGAGGCCTAACGTTTGCATTTGCCTTGTGGGGCAGTATGGTGGCTCACACAGTGGTTAGCACTGTAGCCACAGCAGCAAGAATGAATGCCCTCCTCTCCTTGGACTGTTAAAGTCTGTTTGGTGAGGCAGCAGCTCAGTTGGTGAAACAGTCATCTGCAAACCGATTTCCACCAAACGAGTCTGCGGTTTCTTTGCTGTTCAGTCGTCCATGAACAGTTCTATATACATACAGACTGGCGAAAGCATACACGATCAATTATGTAAGACCTTAAAATTTCCACAGTCGTGTCTTTATTAAACACTGTTTTCAGCTTTCACTTGGCTTCTTGGTGAAAAAATAGGCTCCAGTCCCGATTCTGATGAGGCACAAGACAAGACTCGCACCTAAGAAAACAGCTGCAGGACTCACACTCTTCCTCTTCTCCAGCTCTGTGGAATGAAGAAAAACAATGACATTTTCTGTGTTTCAAAGCCATTTCCGCTGTGAAATGAAGAGCGACAGTGGTGAAAAAAGATGTACGGCAAGTGTTTAAACCTGCGAGCCAGATTTTTATGAATGTATAAATAACATTACCTTTGCCCCAAAGCTCTTGTCCAAACAATCTCCCTGTGAACAAAACCTAGATGTAATTTTAAGTGGAAGTGTGCAGCAGCGTGGAGCCAGAACAGAGAGGAGCTTTCATTAAGTTAAATGACCAGAGGATCCTTAAATTTGTTCTCCCAAGAAAGAAATCAGTTCCCTGAAATTGCCTAGTACGAAATGTGTTTACATTCAAGTGACAAAACCCTCTGGTAGCCGTTGCCCTCTTTTGCTCTGTGGGAGCAAACAAGGAAGTCAGATGAGCTGGAAGCCAAACAGATGGAGGTGGGTTCGATAGATGGATCAACAAAACATCTTCCTTTTAACCGTTTTAACCACAATCTTTCTGTAACCTCGAGAGATGAAGGACATCACAGTCCACTAGAGACAAAAAAGTACAGAGAACAGCAGCCTGAAGGTGGTGCAGCAGAAACACATTTGTAGATTTGGATGCACACAGACTCTTCCTTGCCTCTACGGCTTATTACACAAAACACTAATCCTGCTTGTCTTACCCCAGCTCTTTGAGAGAGACTGTGGCGAGGCTTGATGCTCCACCGTGCAGGAGTAAACGTCTCCTTCTCTAGGAGTAAAACTCAGAGTTGAAATTCTGTGGAATGTCCCGTCACTGTTGTGGCGGTAGCGTAGGTGGGACACCCCCTCTGTGACCTCCACGTCATTCTGGGTCCATGTGAAGTTGAGGGTTGGCGGGGTAGAAGTGATTGGCCAAACAGAAGAGTGTGTTCTACACACCGTCCTCCCCCTCATACCGGGTGTAGACAGAGATGCTGGGAGATTCTGGTGATTGAACACAACAGAATAACAACACTTTTATGAACTCTCTAAGATCCTTTCTGGAAAATCACAAATGACAGTCATGTCCAGTACCTCGTCTCAGGGGGACATCAGGATCAGCTTTTTTGGCTTTAATCAAAACACTGTGACAGTGAGCAGCAGCAGCTTTGGCAATGTCATAAGCTTGTTTTGTAAAGTTTTCTACAGGTTGCAGTGGGTGGGGTATCGCCCATACCACTTATCCTTTGCTGAAATCGGCATATCTGACAACGTCACTGTCAACGAGGAGGTCCACCCTCACGCCGTCGGATTCATAGCATCCGTAGGTGTAACGGAAGTCATGGGACAGCGCTGTGAACAGGACGATGAAAAAAGCATCACAGATAAACGGATTGGTTCATTGATTCTGTTCAGTGTCTCGTCCAAGGACACAGAAACATGTGTTCAAGAGGAACCAGGTTCACAGATGAGCCGCCCCAAATTGTACTTTAGGCCGTGAAGCCTTGGTCTCCCATGGGGCCAAGTAGTGGAGTTTACCTGCTCGTCGAACTCTGAAACAAAAATGTCTTTACAGCAGAAAGTGCCATTGGAGCTGGATAAAACCTAAAGCACTCCAAACTGCAGTAAAACATAGTACAAAAAGATTTTAGAGATGAAGACGAATGTTTTTTTCATATCTGGCAGTTCAAAGAAATTCATAACTGTTTATAAACTGTTGAGTATTGCACATGAGAGTAAAATCAAAGAATATGTTGTAAGATTAAAATAATAATAATTTAATCATCGTTGAGCACATGATTTCCCAAAACACACAAAAGTTCAAGTTCGTCTTTTTCCTTCCTCTTTTCTCTTGCATACTGCTTATCGTAGATGTCTTCAGACATCTGAACGAAGCTGAAAAGACTCTAACAGTATACATTCACATTCACTCACAAAAAGACAATCGGTGAAAACGGCAGCTTAAGTCTTACATGTTGCAGAAGTAGAAACAGCACCAGTGAATAGGATCAGCGCCACCAGAGACAGATTCATCTCAAATCCAAACCTGTTCAAACAGCAGCGCAGCTGAAGAGAAAACTCCAAACTTAAACCTCGTGATTCTGCGTAGCCAGTCAGAAACAATTACACCACTGTTGCTGGGTAGATTATTTTATATTTGGACCACCTAAAACAGGAAGTTGAGGGGAATCAATCACAGGGGAACTGAGAATTGCACCACTGACCCTGCATTTCTACAGCTGATCTACAGCCACCTTGATATGAAAATGTCCTTAATATGAAATCCCCTTTCTTTCCAGCTCACCCTTTCTGATCCAAGATTAGTGACACGGGCAGAAGTGAACATTTTGATTTCTAATCAGTTTCACAAAAATGGGAAAAAGGTGTTTTTTCTGTCCCTGCACTACGTCAAATGGCCACTGTGGGACAATGTGCGCCTGTGGTTTCTGCGTCATGCTGTGATTCCTTCAGCAGAGAATCGTGGAGATAGATGGAGCAGAGAGGAATTGTTGTGTTGAGACAATAAAAAAGTGCATGTGCTCCAGGAGTAAGCAGAGACAGAGAGAGCGAGAGAGAGAGGTAACACGAGACATGTGGGATGAAAGTGGGTTACAGGCTACAACAAGCAAGCTGGTGGGTTGGTAATCCGTCAACCAGGGGCGAGTCGAGTCGTAGTGGTGTGGAGAAGAAAGAGAAACCATCTTTCCGTTAACAGTCACTGCAATCATCAAAGTTTCCTACACTATGCTTAAAATGCTTATTTTATCATTTTTATTCAGCACTAAAAATGTATTTCCTACAACCTTTCTAAGTTTGTCACACAAATCAGCATCACAGTTGTACAATTATCAAATTCTGTTACTAAACCATTAAATTGAAACAGCAAATACACTTCAGGGTGAGATTATTTTCCTCGACTTCTTTGAAAAAGAGAACAAATAAAAGCAAGAAGGTGGGGAGGATAGCAGGTGACACTACACACAGTTGAATCTGTGGTCAGGTTTAGTACATGAAGCCAGCTCAGTCTCAATCGTTACTCGATCTTTCTCTCTCCCTCCATCCAGACGTTTATTTTCTTCCACGAAAACAAAGCTTTTCCAAAATGGCCTTCAGATTATCTGGAAAAGCTTGGCCATAGTTGTGATAGTTGGAAGTCAAAGCTTTCTAGGATTGATGATGAAGCAGGAGGCAGTGCGAACGCAGCATTTCCTTTGAAAAAGCCAATAACACGAAACGAACTGAACTTTTCTCTCTGCCCAGACTATGTAAAATGACCTTTTTCACGATCCTGCTCTTCGCTTGAAGCCAAGCTGCTTAATTAAATTCTACTTGCCAACTTGCAATAAACAAGACCCGGGAGATGGACCGGTGTGAATAGCTAACCAGAAATAATAAATGTTCAATCGTAAAAAAAGATGCTGAATAATAAATGTTGAGTATCAACGTATTTGACTCTTACCACTTATATAAAATTCCCTACAAAACATTTGCAGTATGGACGTCTAGTTTTGAGTAGAGTTCCTGCCTTTGCTGGATCCAGCAGGGGACTTAGAGTTAGTCCCCACAGAGACATGTTGGAAAACACACCGGTCTATAGTGAACAGAACTAATGTATATACAGTATTTTCATGTCATCGTCTCTCTCACTGCTCATTTCTAGCTCGCTCCTTCTTTCTTCCATCCCTTTCTTTGTCACTTGCTTCTCCCTTTCAGTCACTGTATGTCATGTGTCAGACAGCTTTCCCTCTCAGACACTTTCAGGGGAGGCAAATCATTTTATCTCATCCTTTCTCACTCTCTTATGTCTCTCTCTGTCTCCTTCTTTTCTCTGCTCCCTCCATCGCGCTCTCTCAGGTGTGATCTGTGTGGGGAGTCACTGTCTAGACAACCGATTATACGGAATAATGAGGGAAAGGGTGGGAGGGGGATAGACTGAGCATGAAAAGGGAAAGAGAGGGTGGAGGGAAAGAGAGGTGTAGTGTCAGACAGAAAGAGAGAGAGAGAAAGAGAGAGAGGTGTAAAAAGGATAAAAAGTAGGAGGAAAAGCTATGAGCCAGGGATTAGTGATGAGAGAAGTAAATGTTTGAAAGAAATGTGGCAAAAATGGAGCAGAAAAAAGAGGAGAGTAAAGAGAGAACAAAGAGAAATGAATGAAAAGGGACGAAACGTTAAAAGATAAATCAAGACAACCAACAAGCAAAAAAAAAGGGAAAAGCATGTCAGACGCACACAAACACAGGCGCACACAGAGACGTAACACAGAGTCACACAAAGACACACACAGACTAAACATCACTGAGCTAGAACAGAGGCACAGTCTGATCTGCTGTGTTAGAAAACCCTATCAGTCACACAGGCTTTACTCTGTGTGTGTGTGTGTGTGTGTGTGTGTGTGTGTGTCTTAGCTCAGCGATGAGTAATCAACGAAGCCAAAAACCTCCCAGAAACACAAACACACACACACACACACACACACACACACACACACACACACACACAAAATCACTCTGTAATAGGCTTATCCAGCCCTGCAGCTTCAGCCTTTAAAATTGGATATTTTCCCTTTGCTGTTTGGAATGAAAGAATAATATTCGGTATCTGCTAAGACAATATTGACTTTTAAAAAACCTTCCTGCACATGTATGTGTGCGTGTGTGTGTGTGTGTGTGTACACACTCTCATGTCGTCTGTATTCAACATTCAACCCAGAGAAACAGAGATGTGAATAAGACAGGCAGTGAGACAAACAGACTGTTGTTTAGAGAAGAAGACTGGCAGCAAGTCAAGAGGGGAACTAGATAAGAGTTTTATTTTGAAAGGTAAGCAGACAGTAGGACAACCAGGGAGAGACAGTGAGTAAGCAAGAAAGTTAGATGGCAAGACAGACAGTTTGCAAAACAGAAAAGTAAAAACAACAGATGGTCAGGTAAGGAAACAGAGAGACAGGCGAACAGTCAGGTAGCAGGACAGATGGACAGAAAGTGACTCACAATAAGAGAGGCAGACAAGTAGCCACCAGTACATAGCATATCAGCCGACACAGCTGCAAGAAGACAGACAGCAAGGCAGAGAGACAACTAGCAGTCCAATGAGACAAACTGAGGAGACAGACAGACAGTCTGTCAGAAAGACTAGACCAGCACAGCAACATAAGACTTTTGTTTGTCCTGAGACATTATGACTGTTCACAGCTGGAGGAGATGGGGTGTCTGTCAGCATTGGTTTCTGAGGACCAGGACCACAGTTTGACGAGTGCAGTTACATGTGTTGTCGTTTCATTTAGGAGACGTCGTCTGATATTGTGGTACAGACTCCGGGATGCTTTTCCTGAAAGTGGACACGTTGGACAGCGAAACTGAAAGGATCCAATCATTAAAACATGTAATGAATACACGGGAACTTAAAATGAGTCTAATGCAAATGAAATGAGCTTCGTCGCCGCATGACACCGTGAAAGCCTCCTAATAGTTTGTGTGATGGCTCTGCTAATGGGCTCAAGTCACCCGTGCTCCACTGCTGCATGTTGTGCTCATTTTTTCATTTCTGGTATTATAGTGTTACTACGTGGGGGGGGGCTGTGACAGCGCACCTCTAATGAGATCGGCCACCAATATCATCCCTGCGTGAGTTAAACTGTGTTTCATTACCTCGCCATCATTCAGTTCTCATAGGATAGTCCACAATTTTCTCTTCAATCTTAGCTCTAGTCTTATTTTAAAAGGGACATTCTCCAAAAAGACCTTTCGTTGCATTACATCACTAAGTGATGAGCTCAGCTCTGCGTGAATACAGCCCCGAGTGTGTGGAGGTGGAAAAGGAGGCAGCAGCGTTCGTTATTCGTCTCATATTTATACAACTGTTGAGTTTCCCTCCGTCTGCTCAGACGTGTTTTAATTTCAAGCACGACCCTGCCCCTAGACAGACAGCACCCCAGGAAAAGGGCTGTCTGCAGGTCAGCTCGACACGGGCAGAAAGGGTAAGTGAGGTGGATGTGAGACGGTCAGTCACCTCTGTGGTGGGGCGAGCAGTGTGTGAGCGCACAACACAGACAGACACACAGGAAATTAAGAGGCATCAAATCAGTCACACTGTAATCAGATTAGTCTGATTATACAATGACATCATTAAATCCACTGCGCACACACCCCAACACACACACACACACACACACACATACACACGCTGTGTGTAACATATGAAATATCTCTCCAAAACGTGTGTTTGTGTACGTGTGTAGTTGTCTTCTGTTCTGTGCTGAATGGGAGTGTGTATCACAGCAGCCTGCCTGCTGTTTTTAATTTTCTGGTTTGAAGTGTGTGTGTGTGCGTGGGTGTGTGTGTGTGGGCAGCCAAAACGCTTCTTTTTATTGTTCTAATTTGTCTTGCCTGCTCTTTCGCTGCTCTCTTCACAGATAACACAAGAGGTTTTTTTCTGGGGCCTCTAACTGCCGATCGAAAAAAATGGTGTGTTGCACCTAAATACGTAACAAGTTTATATGGGCCAAATTGTATGAAGGATTTCTCTCATGTTCCGAGGCAAGTGCTCCACCGAAGAGACAACTTTATCAAATGTTAACCAACTTTATAAAAAACACTTACAGAACATTAAAAGTGATAAAAACGCAGCATGTGTTGTTGGTGTCCTCGATATTAGCTCACGTCCACAACAAACATAAAGCGGTGTGATGTCATTGTTCCCTACAGTGTATGACAGAAAGCAGCATCAGCATCTACACAGGTGAGTGACAGATAACGGTATGATTGACAGGAAGAGAGATGGAGATGAGAGGGCGTTGGAGAGCGGATACCAAGATGGTGGAGGACAGGTGAGTCGAACTCCACCTCCACCACATAATTGGACAGCTGAGGACACACTCACAGAATACAGATATGTTAGTGGTGCACCATCAGCCAGAGACTCAGGTAGGAAGCATGCTAGCTGACAGGATTTCAAAATAAAAGCAGAAAACTGCCTCCAAAACAGCTATGACAACATGAATCCTTTCTTCCACCCCTACCTCACAGCTGCTTCCCTCATCCTCTCTTTGTTTACAACACAATCTCCTCTCGACAGAGGACATCTTTAATAGTCTGATGCGTCTGGGCTCAAACTGTAGCTGTGGAGCAGGGGGTGGGCGAGCAAGTAAAAGACACGTGTAGACAGAGGAGTGAGAGAGATGGAGGTAAAGGTGGGGGGTAGGTAGAGAGACAGAGGGGGAGATAATGAGATAGAAAAGGGATGAGAGACAGAGACAGAGAGGTGGATTTGTTATTCTTGCAGGGTGTTGCACAGCCACAGCCACAGACAGACATTACCTCACACAGCTGCTACAGAGAGGAGAGGGTGAAAGTGTGTGTGTGTGTGTGCAGCCAGGCGTGAACAGCACAGATTTTAGTCAAATGTCAAGCTTTTATCAAGATGTATTTTCCATAACAACTGAATCTGGATTTTTGTAGCTTTGTCCACTTTTTGAATTGATGTAAATAAAAATCACTATCTCTTTCTAGGTAAACCAAAACTGATTGGCAGCACTGCAGCGCAAAACTGAATAGTATTTGTAAAGTATATACGGTAGGGAGAAGGTGAACACTGGACGTCTGCACAGAATCACTTCACCGTGTGCGTTTTCTCTTTCTCTCTCAGAAAGCTTGGGCTAAAGTGGGGGTTTGTTTTATCATCTAACTGCTCGCTGACATTAGCGTGCCTGGTGAATAAATGGTCGCTGGCAGCAATTTCAGCACCTCAGTGTAGCTGCACTACTGAAAGGACAACTGGTGGGGGTCGGAGTCGGAGCCACAGCTCAGACAACGGAGAGAGAAGAAAAAAGCGAGAGCTGCACTGGAGCAGGTGGTCCGCCCCACCCACCGTCTTTAATTATCTCTAAATCTAAATCTCTAGGTGAGATTTCATCCACCGTTTAAATCAGTAAATATTCACATTATGGCTGCCGATGGAAATGTGCATTCATTTGCAAAATGTATTGCTCGTTCTGTCAGTAGTTTATTGAAATTCACTAAATAACTGGACGGAAACTACAACATCACTGTCCCCAGTGTCTCCTGTTGATGAAAGTATGACATTACGCAATTGATGGCATTATTAAACAATTATCAGCCTTTTTTCATGCAAACCTAATCTGGGGGTGTGGTGAGTTTCATGTGAACCCTGAACCCTCTGCAGTTCAGTTTGTGTAGTGTGGAGCCTCCTCACATCTTTTTCATGCAGTAGTTAGTTTGACTTACGTTATTTTTAAAATTTAAATTCAATATTGACCCAAACCCCAGCGTGCCATCGGACCCGAGATATCCACCCCCTAAACTCACCTAGTAAACGATCAAGATTAGTTAATGCAGTGCATGTCTAAAAGAGTTAACCCCTTGCAGACATCACAACCAGCGAAACCCTGTTTCTTTCTCTCAACCTTTCTGCTCTTCAGAGCACGTTTAATTCCCATAAAGGTAGACACACAGGAACACACACACAAGCACAAACAGACACACAGTGTACACAAAATGCAGTTGCGGAAGAGTGGGATTGCTCAAGCCTGCCGTTTTTCGGTAGAGGGCTAAAGTGAGATTAGTGCTAGTCTGCCTGCTTTCACGGCGAAACATGGTTAATCCCTGTTTAATCCCACCTGCAACGGGATTGGCCTCCACCTAAGACTCTGACAGCTATCAGCACGAACAGAGGCTTTAGACACAGACTACCACACACCTGGGCTGGGAGAAGCAGGCACACACAGGGAGAGAAACATCAGAACTGCCTGACTTATCGGGAGGCCAATAAAAAGTAGGAGTCAGCACAGGTCCAAATAACAATTACAATGTAATTATAATTTTCACCTTCCTTTATGACTTCCAACAGTCAACATCAATAACATTTCTATGAAATCGTATATGGCAAAACTATGACTGATCTTTAGCAGACAGAGTTGAAGTCAAATATGCATGGCCACACTTTCCTCGAAGACAACACGAACACAGCGCACTGTTGCTCTTTTTGCAATCGATAAGATGACGATGAGAAGCTGCTATGATAGCGACAGTGTTTTGGCATGTGATAAGGCGTCAGAGATCTTTTACCCAAACCGACCTTCCTGGATTATTTTTCATTTCCTCACTGGTTCCTGAAGGCCCCCCTTCTTTTTGAACACAGTGCCATTTTCAGTGTGAACACCAGAGAAGACGTTGATAAATTGATACACTCACACTCACTGACACTCAGACGGGCAGAGAAAGTACAAGTCCTCAACCCAATGATTCACCCACTTCAGTCTTCAAAGACAGGGTGCGATAAGGAGACGGAGAAAAAAGACAGAGGGAGACAAAGAGTGACCACACCTGGTTGTCCATTTTGGTGACTCAGCCCCCTTTAGACTGTAAACTGACTCACTGCCAGCTCAACTATCACTGTCTCAGCCTGCCGACTGTGCCAAGGCCTACTACAGACAACACATGGCAGAGGAAGAGGAGCTCCATCTGCTTGCTTTTTATAATAACACATTTCTAAATGACACATGAAGAGATTTAAGGTACATAGCGGTTCAGACGGTTCAAGCGAAGTGCACCAACATCTCAGTGATTCCCCAGAGAGTGAGGAAAGTAACACTCTTCTTCTGACATTTACTGAGATTTGCTGTTTACTTAATGCTATTTAAATTATTTCACAAGGAAAATAATACCCCAAGCATCTTGGGAGCAATAGTACCACTGAGGTGTGATACAAATCAGTGTAATCATGTTCAAATTTCATATCTTGTAGGATAGTCCATTGCCCTACTACAGATAGATTTGGGGTGTTCTGAAAGCTAAACAATGGCTCCATTCTCGGCTCATAAAACAGCTCAAACATTGCTTGATTCTGTCTCTTCATTTGTCTCAGTGCTGCTGATGGCCAGCAGGGGGCAATAATTCAGAAATAACTAATAAACCTAAGACACTTTTTTGTAATTTTGTTGACCCCACCCTTCAATGCATTAATTATAACGGTCAGACCGGTTTAAAACCACAGGAGTGACTCACACAATAAATAGCTAGAATATTTGTTGAGTATCTCACAGGTTTGAGTTTGATCCTCTCAGTATTGCCCAACACAGTGACTTTGAGCGTGACTGTTGTTGCTTTTGAAACATTAGATTTTAACCATTTTTCTTTTCTATTCACACTTAGCAATGTACCTGGGTAATATATTTTTCTGTGTGCATGATTAGGGCTTTGGTGAGTCCAGCTGGGCAATAAAACCGCTTTAACATGCAGCTATAAACTTCAGCAGACCTAATTGCAAAGTTGACTCAGATAAGACGTGCTGTTACAGTCTTGCCCCATTGGTCTCCGGGGCCTGTCAATCACGGAGGTGACGTAATGCTGTCTGGCTCTGTTGATCCACTGTACACACACATATACAGACATATGCAACTTTTTGAGACAGATTTTATTATAAATGTTTTTGCCTATGTTGTAAATTATTAATTCCTAATAGAAGTTGGGAAAAATAATTTGGCAACATATAATAAGCTCTTCTTTTTACTGAAATGTTCATGTTGACATTTCATTAGTGAAAGGAGTCTAATATGAATGAGAAAAGCAACAAATCATCAGTAGATGTTTTTTATTGTGAAGCTGCATGAATTGAATTGAAGAGTATTTTATTGCTGGTTAAAAGTTACCTAAGTCTAGTCTTTAGTCTGGTAAATGCGCCCACAGTTGACTTTGAAACTGCTTCACAGCTTTCCAACACAGCTTTTGAGGGCTGAGTTGTAATTTAACTCTATCAGTTATCTATGATGAGGAGAAAATCCTACCACTGAAACATTTTAAACCCACAAAATGCATGATTCCAAGCAAACTAACCGTTGGTTTGTATTAATAGGGCTTAAGATGTGCACACAAGTTAGTAATTCATTCATTCGATCATTGCAAAACAATGATCATAGCAGTATTAGGTTAAAACATTACAGGTGAAACTGATGAAACCCATAAAGCTACTCACTGGACCCGTACTCATTTAGTTATCATGTAGTTAGTTTGCACATATTCATTTGAGAGCACAAATTTGTCATTTTTTACAAACAATTTACTGATCCTGGAACTCCAATTAGAGAGAGCAAATAAGTCATTTGCGTAGCATTTATGAACTCGTGGGCCCAAATGACTAATTTGAGTGCATGATTTATTAATTTGAGACCAAGAATTAAGTAACCCGTGAGCATTAATTTGTGATTAGTTTGGGGGCAAAAATCTAGAAAGTCAGGAATGCAAATGGATCAATTTGGTGCATAAGTTACTCATTTGGGGGGACAAAGTGATCATTATCGTGCTTCTTTTTTTCATGATAACTTATTTTCAATAGAGATTAAGCTCCATCACATTAATAACAGTACATTAAAGAGTTCATAGGTTACAATGACATTACGTGACATTTAATTATTGTTGATTTAGCGAGTCATTCTGTTGATTTGTTACATTTTGTCATTCAGCTGATTTGTTCAGGCCCCTCGTTGCTCCTGAACACCACAGACTGTGAAGCCGTCTTATGTAAATGTGTCAATTTGGACAAAATAACGTGAAAATAATACAACATGAAACTTGTTATGTCTTTGTTCTAGCCTTATCTTCTCCGCTGTCTGTGAGCCTCGGTGGACCTGTGATGGGCCAAAAAACGCAGAGTGGAAATCGGAAATGAGAAAATGAGAGACAGTGTCACCGAGGGAGAGAGAGAGAGAGAGAGGGATAGAGGGAGAATGAGAAATCCCTGGAGACAGAGACAGAGGGGGAGAGAGGGGGGACAGAGGGAGAAACAGACAGGACCAGACAGACGTCCGTTAGGGGGGAACTCGCCGGTCACTCCGCGGAAAACACGGACACATTAAAGCCGAAGTATAACGCAGCGAATCGGGCATTAGAGTAGCTGAACTACATTTATAGCTACGTCCAAACTACATTTCACGGCCGCACCGACACTTCTACTGTGCGCCGATAGATAGATAGATAGATATATAGATAGATAGATAGATAGATAGATAGATAGATAGATAGATTTCGGAGGAGAAGGAGGAGAAACCGGAGAGGAGGAGGAGAGAACCGACACAGGAGGACGGACGGTTTGGACCGGAGAGGAGACTAGAGAGAAAATAGAAAAGGGAGGATTTTTTGGCTGGAGTTTGGTGTAGGTTTTTTTCTTCTTTTTGGGGGTCTCCTCTCCTCCTTCCTATCGCCTGGCGCTGTCCTCCTCCTCTGGACGCATTTATGTCTAATTTCAGGAGGCTGTAAATGTTCAACTTGATGGGTGTTTTAAACGCCACCGCCACCAATGTCTCCTGTACTTGTAACTGCAAGCGCTACACGTCCCTCCAGAGCATGGAAATCAGTAAGTAACTTGCATTTCAGGACTTTTTACGCCTCACCTTTCGCAAAACTGCGTGTTTCCATCGTAACTGCGGCGCTGTACACCCGGCATTTTGGTTTGTGGGGAGAAGAGGACGGCTTGTCCCTCCTCGGCTCAGATATAACCTCAGAAGTCCAGAGGAGGACAGAAATGACACCGTGTACGGTTCCTATGTTTTACAGGCTGAGCTCAGTCTCTCATTTTGAATGTGTTCAGGTAGTTTTAGCATATGAACTGCGCTGTTTAAAGTCAGAAACAACGCTTCTAGTTAACGGTGTGTGCTCCTAGCTTGTACCAAATCGCTGTCTTGTTTAAAAGACGTCAAGTTTTCTGAATACGAACCAGAACCAAACCACATGCTTTGTGCCGAAATCAGTGCACCTCCTCATTAGCTTCGTTTAGATAGTTTAAAGCTGTTTCAGTGGTGTTTACCCAGAAAAACCACGGTTGACAGATAATGTGGGTTTTTTTTCTCCTGAGTCGCAGAGTGCGTGTTCTTCTTTTTCATACTTTATCTGAAAACTAAAGATTTTAACAGTCACTAATGACTCAAAGTGGGTTGAAACTGTCGTGGAGTTTTTGTAGGACACAGAGGGAGCTGGGCATGGAGGGAAAAGCTGGGCTTGCTCGGTGGAAAACACGGCTAGTTGGAAGTTTGGTCGTCGCTTCGTCACGTCGAGCGAAGCCAGACGTCTGTCTAGCCGTCTGCCGGGGCGCGTGCCCGCGCGCGCGCCCGCGTGCGAGTGTGTGTGTGTGTGTGTGGTCGTATCCGGGAAATCCCTGTGTTTGTGTGTGCAGCCTGTGTTTATACAGCGTCTACTTTCATGTGCTGTTTGGTGAAGTAAGACCCTAAATCTGTCTTGTGTAGCGGGGTTAAGTCCAAGTCGCAACAAACACGCTGGCAATGGAAATAGTTCTGATACAGTAAGGTCATTTAGAGAGAAAATTATAGATAAAAGGTGTGTGTGTGTGTGTGTGTGTGTGTGTGTGTGTGTGTGTGTGTGTCCGGCTGAGGTCACCAGCAGGGCTGACTCAGACAGCTTCAGAGCAGACGATGCACATACAGGCCGCAGAGCTGCGAACAGGTTTCAGTCTGTGCAATACATCAAGTGTGAAGAGCAGCTTTGACACAATAGTCATATTACTATTAGTCATATTACTGCTGAGAATGACGATTTCAAACAGTAAGAAAAAGTGCTGATTAAAGCAGGGTGTTGTTTTTAAATGTCTCGTTTAGTCAGAGCAATTGATATGAGCAGTTTTATTTTTTAAATAGGGTCAAAACCATTAAGTGATTGTCTGAATTGTTCATTTATTGCAGCTCTGGCTAATAGCAAAGCTTAAAGTGGCAGCTGGTCAAGAGTAGAGAAGCTGATATGTTAGCTGCTGAATAAGCATTGTTTGTATATATATCTTCTGTCTACTGCAGCTTTATGTTTTTGTTTCTGTGATATTAAACTCTGGTGGGCAGTTAATGATTCTTTGCATATCAGTCGGTCCTGTCATAAAAATAGACTCCACACGGAAACACTACATCGTGCAGTAATTCACTCTGTTAGATACATATCAACGAAAGAGCATTTAGATGATACGTGACTTTCTGTGTCTCCTCGCATAAAAAGAGTCGCGGTTCAGGGACGCCATGAACTTTCCTTCCACCTTTAGGTTTGTTTAATGTCTGAGGGGGGATATTTTCACAGGCTTATTATGATTTTTGTAGTTTTCAGTTTGACAGGAAGGATAATTAAGAATGAAACAGATGAGTAATGTGTTTACCTAATGGTGTAGGAGGCAGGGTTCGTGTCAGTGTCATCTGTCGTCTCATCGTCACGCAGCCTACTTGAATTGACATTTGTCCCAGATGCTTATTGTGCCTTAACAGACCAATAACACCCTTAAGTGTTTAGATTCACAGTGTATGCTTGAAATAATTGCAGTTGCACAGATGCAGTATCATATTTCATATACTTTCATCAGTAAAAGCTGAAGTTATTGTGTTCACTGGTTTAATTAGATTATTCATTGTTTATTATTATAACAAAAAATGCAAACATTTCCTTTCAAAGTGAGGATTTTCTGCTTTTTGTCTCGTAGAACTACTTACTAAACATTCTAAGCGGCTGCTTGGACACAACACCAGGCACGTGGGCTATTTTCTGTAGCTCAAGTCACAATTGATGAGAAAAATAAAAGGCAGCTGAATTAAAATTATGATTAGCAGCTTTAATTTATATATATCAGTATCATAAAATAGATCCAGAGAAGTAATCATAACAGTTAATATTAGCAGTACTTGCTACTTACTACCAAATGTGCATTTAAAGATATATTATATGATATATGGGGGAAAAGAAGATGGATGTAGTTAAGACATCTCAAGACATAATGGACACCTAAGTGTGTCCGTATAAATCCACAATATTGGTAGAAATAGCAGCCAGTCAGTGTAATTCTGGTCATTGTCTGGACTTGTAACTTGTAGAAAGACAAGATAAGAATGCAGACACACACACACACACACACACTCAATTCCTCTGTCTGAGAACCGACGTGATGTTTAGTCTGGAAGGCAGAGCAGGGGAAACAGATAAACCAAAGCGGGAGACAACAGAGAGGGGGAAGTGGGGAGAGAAAGAGAGGAGCTGGAGAAAGTCAGAAAGTTGGAACGGAGCAAAACAAAAGAAAGAGAAATACTGTAGAAAGACATGAAACAGGGAGAGGCATTCCTGTTGAACTGAGCTGAACAGTGTGTAGGAGTTGATGAAAACGCTGCGATTAGAGAATTACAAATGTATTTTCCCTAAATAAAATGATATTAAAGGTCATTCTGTAAAGGATGGCCTGAACACGACAGGGACAGAAGGGTTCCCTTCACATTAGCTTCACATTGACATAAAAACTCATATGTGATACGATGAGTTAATTCCTCCAGAGAACACCCTGGAAAAAACAAAGACCTCTCTGTGGACTGTTTCCGTGCAGCTAGTCACTCCATGTTCTTTTGAAAGTGTTATAGAGACAGAAATAATGTGATTTTTCATCTAATACAGTCTCTTTGAAGGAAATAATGTTCACATACACATGGTTTCAATAGGCCTCCATTAGTCTCCACTGAATGACATTAAAGAAAAATTATACAGTTCTTTTTTTCCCACAAGGTCTTTTTCAAGAACTGAACAAATTGTGCCTGTTTGTTTAATTCAATTTGAATTTTATTTGATTCAGTTAGTACCACATCACAAAAACAGTCATGTCATAGCACCGGGCGACAGAGGAGAGAAAAAGCCTCCCCTAAACAGCAGGGGGGGGGGGGTCATCTGCCTCGACCGGTTGGGGCGAGCGGAAACACCAGAGAGAGAACAACAGCAGGCAACCAAAGAACAACATTTCACATTTCAAACAAGCAGCTTACACCTTTCAAATGACTCCTCTGGATTTCTGTTTTTTTGAGCACCTGTAAACCAACAACAGCTGGATTTAATGCGCTGGCTTTAACTGATTCCACTTAGAGCAGTTGAGGCTTTCCAGACTCGTGAAGAAGCTGCACAGACCCTGACTCACTTTACGCTGCCATTAATCTGTCTCTGTTTCTCCTTCGTGCACATATATCCGCTTCATCTTGGTCTGCAAAGTTGTAATTGTAGGGTTACATATACCTGTTACACCCTCTGACATATAGGAGCGAGCACACACACACACACACACACGTGTGAAAACACATCTGTTCTGAGTGGCAGACATCGCGAGTCAAAGCACATGACATCAGCATTACTCATAGGCTAGCCATGTGTGTGTGTGTGTGTGTGTGTGTGTGTGTGGTGAAGTCATTGCTGGTATCAGCTTCTAGGAATGACTTCCTACCAGCAGCTTGGTTTCTCTGTACATTTGTTAATACATGTCCGTCCGCCTTAACATCAAACACCTCCACAGTCTGTTTCTGTAGCCAACATAAATGTTATCCGCAGCGTTTGACGCGTGTGTGTAAGTTCAGCTGGAGGGTAGAGGAATCTATCTGTGGTTATTCAATTCAAGGAATAGAGTCCGAACGTTCCCGGGTGGACAGGAGGTGACTGCAGTGTTGGCAACAGGAAGGAAAGGCAGCATGTGACTAGAAGTCTTTCCTGGTCGACACAGTCACTAGTATTCTGTTCAGTGTGAGTCAAGTATAACTCTGCTCCCTGCATGTGGGTGTGGCTTTCAAGGGGTAAATGATTTATATACTTACGTATTTACTTTTGGGAAGATGATTAATTCTACATAATTCAGTATAAACACAAAGTACTGCATTGATCCAATACAGAGAGATGTAATACGACATTAATTACACATAGAGTTTTTTTACACATGGTACATACATGGTAGTACTAATTCTACCACTAAAACCACCATTAACATTTAACTAGACAAGATGACAACACAGAGAAACCAGTTGCTAAACTGTATTGATCTGATCTGAATAGACTGAAAAGGTTTTGGAGAAACTCATCCAGATATAATGAAGAGATCGTTTCACTTGACAGATGTGCATCTTTGGTTAGTTGTCACATGATGGACTCCTCTGTGGAGAGCTGAAGTGAAAGCAGAACCTCCAGATTGTGTTCAGACATGTCTTCAGTGTAAATGACTTTAGATTTTACATATAAAGGACAGAAGGTCAGGCTGTGAATAGGCCCCGAAAGGGCGACACAAGTTGACATTGTCACTGTGATTCAGTTCACTGGAACAGCATGAAATACATGGCCACGAGTCCACGCAGTCCGTATGACGTGTCCAGTAGCACAAATAGCTTTATTTAGTGACAGAGCCTCACCCTCACATGAGAAACCCGTCTTTGTCATTGTCATGTGTCACTCTGTGCAAAGAATACCTCCCTCTCTACATCCGGTGCATTGCACAGTTCCCATGTGACACAGACATGTTTACAAATCAAACCGCAAAAGAAAATACAAAGGAGAGAAACGTTCCCCCTAATTCCACTTTAGACGGTGCTATTTGTGGTGCAGAACTAGACCCCGAGGCAAAATGCACGCGACTTTGTCTTTGATCTCTCAAACTATAAAAGCTGCCACCAGGAGCAACCTATACACCGTTAGACTGTGATAACAGCCATAAATGTGCCGTCACTGCAGCGTAGCTGGAACGGCGTGAGCGAGGAGACCCGTCAGTGGGGGAACAGACGGTTATCACTGCGTGTTGGACATTTGGTTTGTTCGCACCGCTCGTTTTTGGCATTAGCGTCCTATTCTAGTGGTTCTTACTTTTGTCTTTTAGGTCTCGTTAATTTCTTTTCTTTCTTCCTTCCTTCCCCGCTCGCTCGCCTTCTCTGTGAATCATGGAAATTAAATGATTGAGTCTGTTCTGGCTGGCCTCCTAGACTTATTATGTAAACCTCTGTCTGGCTGTCTCAGAGTGTGTGTGTGTGTGTGTGTGTGTGTGTGTGTGCACATGTGTTAGTCTGCTTGTTTTTGCCTATTCATTTCCCCTCTGTGCGTGTGATGTGTCAGCTGAGGGAGGATTTATGAAGTTATATCAAACAAAATGTTTCACGTTTGCCTCTAGAAAAGACGTTGATGTCATGTTATTGTTTGGGATTTACGGGCGCCTGTTTGGATCAAACTCTGCCTTTTGTGAGTTTTTTTTGTGATTGACAGCTGGCGTCGTCCCAGAAACAGAAACTTATTGTAGCCACTAATCCCTCATGCACTATAAACAGACAGTAATTTGTCTCGGAAGAAATCATTTATCCAAGGAACGTCGACTCAGCCGCTTCCTCTTTGTTTCCCAGTTCTATATGACACGTGACACTTGGAGCTCCCCAGTACGTGCAGGCCCAATAACGCAGGTGTGGGTTGCAGTGCCATGCTCAGAGCATGTCAGCAATAACTTGGGATGAAGGGAAAAACATTCCTTGTTTCCTGCTGCTGTTTTCTTCCTGTGTCAGAGGAAGCTGGAATGGATCAACCCACCTCAGACACCTGCGGTTCCAGAAAGGTTGTTACAGGCAGATTTCTATGGTGCATTGGTGAATCATCTATGAAAGGAAGTATGACCATTTTACAAAATCCAACGAGACGAGGATGGGACAAGCATGCAAGTGTATAATTAACTACGACTCCCAAGGTGCATTCTGGCACTCACACATCCTAATATTCTCCTTCTGGTGGGTGGAAGCTTCAAGATTACAGTGTTGAGAAAATGGATCATTTGCAGCTTAAATCACTTCCCTTTTATGCTGCACCTACGCAGAAGGAGACGAACAGGAGAAACACATTATTCCTATTTGGTGGTGTTTATAGATTAGTGGCTAGTGCAAACCTTGTAGGCACATCAGGGCTGAATACATTAACTACTTTCATTGTGCATTTGTTGTTGTTTCCAGATACAAACAAAGAGCTCTTATAAAATTAGCTCAATCCATTATCCTCGTGTTAATACGGGATTTTATTTTGATGTTACTGCCAGAAGGTGTGTGTGTGTGTGTGTGTGTGTGTGTGTGCAACATACAGTCACTGTCAGAAATTCCCCATGTCTGCATATAGGAGGAGGATTCTGGGTCAACATTGAATAGATTTTGGCGGCCATGGCACCACGTTCTGTTCTTATCTGCAACAATGCAACGTTCTCAGTTTGCTGTTTTGTGCCTCTCACTGGCTTTTTCCCCGCTGAAATCATAGCAGAGGCTCTTTGTAATGTTCGGAGCTGAAGGTATGCCAGAATGCCAGATTTCTCCGAAACAAAACTGAAATGATTGAACCTTCCTCCCTTCTTTGCTTACATCCTTCTGCCTTGCTTCCTTCCTTTCTTCTTTCTACTCCATGCTTTTCATTCAGGCCTCTCAGCTGCTCATTGTTTCTGGGTCTAGACGCCAGTAGCCTACACACAGAAACCAGAAAAAAAAGAGTCATCAGCACGGCCTCATCATGCATATATGTAAATGCATGCACACAGGGGTCAAGGTCAGTGTCACGTCGGGGGGTTGTGTGTGTTTGTGTACGTGCGTGCTTTTCCCATATGATCTGCATAGAAGACAGTGTTCATCTGAGGCCCTTGTTGTCTGTTCCACCCATATTGTCCCTTTAATTAGTCTGAAGTAGGAGCCAGCCGTATATGTCTGTCTCACAGTGTGAATAAATCCATACAGACACTGTCTGAGGACCAGGAAGCTGCTCTATAAATAAAGGCAATGACTGTCTGCCTGCTATACGCTCGGATGCGGCGCGGCAATGTGGAACATATTGCCTCTTGTCTTTCATTAATTAGTCTGAGCCATGAAAAAAAAATCTGTATGGCTGTCTGGTCTTTTAAATACATCAATCGTAGACTGTGGATGCAGTTAGAAAGCAGTGTCCTGTTATTCATAAATTGCTCTGGGTGTTTTTAATGTGGAATCACGAACACGCGGCTGTCTGTTCCAAACGTGCACTTTACTGTCTTCAGATGCCTCAGTCCAAACCAGAACAAGCTGTGCTGAGCAAAGTTGTTTTCTTATTTCGCATCAGTTTAATTGTTGCTCGCAGAGTCGGAGCCAGAGGACGACTGAACTGTCGTTAGAGATACGGGAACGTGTGTTTCTGTGAGGGAAACGTGGTTCTTTCTGAAGCAGTGCTCAACGCAGTCACATGTAGTATGTCACAGTGTCTGTTAACTAGTCTTAGCCACAGTTAACCGCCCTTTGGCTTTCTAAGATGTCAGATGGCAGCGTCGCCTACATTGTGACTTGTTTTCATTATTTAGTCTTCTAGACAGGCACTGTCATTTTGTGTCGTTTTTTCAGGCTTTGCACAAGACCGAAAAACCTCTCACAAATGAGACGCAGCCGTGAGCGCTGCAGGCTGTGGTACACAAGAAAGTCTGTAATCTTTCAGAAATGAGTTGAAACCACAGCATGCCGCTGTACACTTTATAGTTTGGCACTGAAAACAAACCGTCTCTCAGAAAATGAAGCCTTTGCAGCTGCAGTTAGTCTTTCAGGTGAATGAACAATAGTTGAACAGAATAATAATAATAATAATAATACATGCACGTTCGACTTATTTTATCATTAGTTACTTAATGTCTGTTCTCTATTCTGCTTTGTTAATTAAAAGAGTTTAATTAAATCCTGAAACGATAAAAGAAGCAGAAACAGATATAGTTTAGATGTTGTGTTATGTTCAAGCCTGACAAAGACATTGTGTAATGAGAAAACACTGTCTGTAAACGGAGCCGACATGAAGGATTCAGGCTACGCACGCATGTGTTGTGCATAATTGCAATTAGAAATTGGGATGATCACGTGTTTGTATGCAAATGCAGTGTTTTACATATGAAAACAATGTTGCTCTGCATCTGCAGAGGAGTGTGCGTTGGACGGGGGGGGGGGGGGTGAAGTGCAGTCTGGGTATCTGGGCAAGGGTCAAGGGTCTGGTTAGGAGCAGGCAGGGAGGAGGGGAGGTGAAAGGTTCATTGTCACAAGAGTGGGGGCAGGTTTGGGAAGTGCAAGTGTGTGTGTGTGTGTGTGTGTGTAGTTTCCGTCTCATTGCTTTTAATAACCTTCATTTTCATTACTGTATGTTGAGCTAATTATCTCATTGTTTGTGTAAACAACTTAACCCTACAGACTGTGAACAGGACTGAATGTATTCCTTGCATTGTTCGGCTCAGTCCTGGATCTGTCTTGGAGTATTTGAGACGAAAACATGTACAGCATCTTAGATGGTAAAGATTTTACTAGCAGTACTAACTACTGTACTTTAAATACTGTGGTTGTCGACAGATACAAGTATCATGGAGGCCTTTTGTTGGGACCCATCAGTGGAGGCAGACACATGCACCATCCTGACATGGCACACACGTTGCTCTGCTCTGCTTCCTCGCAAACTGTCTGTGACATAGTTTACCCACAAAATCCGCAGCGAGACGGTGAAGGGTAGACGTCACTCAGTCAGCCTCCCCCCAGCCTCCCCCCAACACCCCCCTCCCCCCAACGTGCGACATAGACATTCATGACTGTGGGCTTGACCCTTCCACACACACACACACACACACACTGAGGCAGACTTGCAGGGGGGACTGTGTCTGACTGTCTTTGCCCTCTGGCCCATAGGAAACAGCTGGGACCACATCGTTTGCATCCCCCCCCCACACACACACACCACCTTTCTGTTTGTATTCCTAACAATTTTCATTATGCATTCAACTATTCAAACACACAGACATGATGCAAAAGTCATACTACAAACACCCAGCCTGACACACCTCAACGACGACAACCCCCACCCGCTCACCAACACACACAAGCTCGACTGGAGTGTGTCTAGACAGAGCAGCAGACTATAAAACACACACAGAGACCATGTAATCTCCTTCATGTGCACATTAAAGGTGATTTGAATGGTTTATGGGGTAAATAAAAATACATAAAAATAAACTTTGATTAGCGCTTTGCTCTTTATTGAGGTAACCATAGTTACAGTGAAATTCTTCGGGCTGTCGGCCACGACTTCATACACAGCAAAGTCCCATTGGAAGCAGAATTAGGGGATATTCACTGACGTGGTCCTCAAAGCTGACACATGCAGTGAAAGACGGGCTAACTCCTGCTAACCGAGGCATAACCCAGTCAAACACGAAACTCACATCCATACACGGGTTGATATTGGTATTAGCCAGTGTGACGTTTAACAGCCCGAAATAAAAGGGCGCTTTAAATTACAGGTCCCCCAGTGCAAAGGCCAGAGGAACCACAGCTAGTGAGGAGAAGTTCTCCCTGCAAACTACACAAGGACATGTAGTCTTATTCCTCAGAGCATGATGTGAACCAACGTGTTTCTTGAAAGACACTCCCATCACACCTAAGCTGACAGAGTCTTGGCTGCGTGCATTGTGTCCAGCAACCTCCTACACCTCGCTGAGCACCTTGCCAGCTGGCAAACGCACATGTGCAGTATATGAGGCCTGTAATGTTTTGTGCATCGAAGGCACACGGCCAGTTTCCCAGCTTGTTTGCCGTCCATTATGCCCTATTAGTCAAATACAGACGGGCTCACGGTAAACATTTCTAACATCGACGACAAGTGTCGACAGCTTAAGTCGCAGTCAGCTGTGAGTACACAGAAAGTCCCTGTTGGGGCCTCGCACAGGTCTTGAAAGAGAAACTACATTTGCAGGTATGTGTTGGTTTTATCCAGGTGTCACATGTGATCAATGCTGACTGGAGAGTTAAAGTCTGTTTTGGGGCTCTAACTGCCAGTAAAATATTTTCAATTTTTTTTTTTAAATTGAAAAATCAAATTTAAAAATATTTTTATTTTGCTTTGCTTCATCTCCCTCATTCACTCTCCCGTAGTCTTTCCCCCGGCTTTCTTTGCAGGCTTTCATCTGCATGGCTTTGTCACCGTGATCTTGTTTGGGTTTCTGTAAAAGTGTGTTTTGTCTAAATAAGAGGTTATCTTGTGGGGGGGGGGGGGGGGGGGGGCGGGGG
>JAUMHF010000021.1:20125652-20153418 GCA_032359275.1 Microctenopoma steveboyesi | reverse complement strand
ACACACACACACACACACACACACACACACACACACACACACACACACACACACACACACACACACACACACGTAGGGAAGGTCTGGGTGGCTTCACACAGATGGTGAGGCTGGCATCTCACTGTGTTAAAGTCTCTGCTCCTATTTGCCTTCTCCAACAACAACCAGTCTCTTTGATAAGCTGAAGGGCGAGTGTTCCTCCCTCGTTTCATCCTCTCCTGTCCTTTCACTTCCCCCTTTCCCATCTTCCTGTTCCATTTCCACACCGAAGATGTCGTTGGAGCATTGTTAAGCAAACGGAAAGTGGAAGGGAAAGAAGTAGCAGTGGCGACCGTGTGACTCTGACCTCACTAATCGGACTTTGTGTTGAGTGCTGTCATCACTTTAGTTCCAGCCACACGTGTGAAGTAGCTTGTGAACATGGAGTAATGCTGCAGCGTGTGAAGCCCACACACTGGTTCTAACATATCCTCAGCACGTGTTGTAAATCTGCCCGTTCTCTCACACACATCTCTGCTGAACGACAGCCAGGTGTCTCTGCTGCTCCGCTTTATTACCATCATGTTATATGTGCATCTCTGTGGAGGCCGATGTGCCCCTCTCCTGTTTATGACAGCCATCTTTCCACTTCTATTAACATGCTGCATTTCCACCGTGGTTGCCTTCAGAGGTCATTTTAGGAAACCTTAAATCGGCAGCAGTTCCTGATTAGCCCGTGTCTTTTTCAGGCCGTTAACCAGACCGTCTGATGGTTCCTGCTGGTTGGGTTTGACATGCTGTTTGAAAATGATTTGCTGGCTTCCTCGCGGAGAACAGCGTCTGTGTGACCGACTCGTGAGCTTTGCTACTTTTTGTTCCCTGATTTTCACGTCCTGATGAGTACTGCTCCCCGAGACCATCGTCTCCCCTCTCTCTCTCTCTCGCTCTCACTCGCTCGCTCGCTCTCTCCCTCATCATTATTCTCTCCCTCCTTTTGACCCATCTGTCTCTCCCAGACTCTCCCACCACTCCCCCTCTTTTTTCTCTCCCTGCCATCCTCCTTCCCATTGTCCCCCTTTTGTTGACTGCTATTGGGCTGCGGTGGTGGCCAAAAGTGGGGGGGTCTGGTCAGCTGTTTTCCTGCGTTTGGACCATGTGGGAATGTGTGTGAGAAAAAAATGAAGTTGCAGACAAAGCTTGAATCAGGCTCAGAGTGAGTGACTGCACCACCGAGGACACACACACACAGAGCCGGAGCATCTGCAGGACATGTAGTGTCTCACTGCTGCAGGAACTTTTCTTTTTATTTCTTTTATCTTTTTTTTGTTGTTTTTGCTGACATTGAAACATCTTAATCTCTGGAAACACCTCCAGGTTATAATCTCTGGAATACAAGCATCTGCTGAGCAGACATCTTTGTTGGGTGAGGAGACCATGCAGCCGTCATCAGGGAGCCACAACCATGACAACTGTGTTCAGACGCGATTGTGTGGTGAGTCTGTGCGCGGAGAGGAAATCCGCCTTGGATCAGATGGCACATTTTGGCTCTGATTGTCTTCTGTTTGTGGATTTGTTTTGTGCACTAAGTATCAGTACTGCAGCTAAGCCGCTGTAGCCAACAGAAGATGTACCACAGTGTCTTGTTTTTAGTGGCAGTTTGAGAAAGCTTTATGAGAAAAGCTGCCTTGACGTCTTTTGATGCTTTAAATGTGCTCACACATCCACAACGAAGGTGATTGTTTTGTTTTCTGTACCAGCACCAATCAGTGGTGGACTGGGAGAAACCGGGTCTAGTTAAAGTTCTCGTGAGGTTACCATTTCTTGGACCAGGATGAAAACACGTCGGGTTGAAATGACCTTTGTGCAGCCAGGCCTGTGGGGGGGTTACAGGGGGATACTCAGACTCACAA
The DNA here is from genome assembly GCA_032359275.1 of Microctenopoma steveboyesi. Classification (NCBI taxonomy): domain Eukaryota; kingdom Metazoa; phylum Chordata; class Actinopteri; order Anabantiformes; family Anabantidae; genus Microctenopoma; species Microctenopoma steveboyesi. The sequence goes on along the minus strand of JAUMHF010000021.1, from coordinate 20,151,529 downwards.
GTTTAGTTTAATATGATTTAGGGTTAAATGCAGTTGAAGTGAATGTTTGGAGCGATGGGACGGTGTCTCTGTTTCTTAATACTGTGTAATGGCTGAGTGGTCAGAAGATTGTGGGAACTGTCTGGAAAGCAGTGTGTCTACGTGTTGTCTGCAGGTCAAGAGACCACTTTATGTTCTTCAGTCTAGCTTGGCCCTGACCTCTGCTTGTTCCCTGTGGAAAGAAGTGTGAGAAAAATGCTGCATTTGTTTGTGTGTGTGTGTGTGTGTGTGTGTGTGGAGGAGGGGGAGGAGGTTAGCACAGACTCTCTGAACAAAGCTAGCCCTGTCTGTCTAGTCTGGCTCTCTTGCTCTGTGTGTGTGTGTGTGTGTGTGTGTGTGTGTGTGTGTGTGTGTGTGTGTGTGTGTGTGTGCGTGTGTGTGTCAGACACCCTGACCTCCACATTAGGACTACACATACAGTCTGGGTTCTGTGTCAGATAATCAGTCACTTATTATCATCATTGTCTGGTTCTCTCTAATATGCAAACTAGCTTTTCATTTGGACTGTTGTCGCAAAAACCTACAACTTTATCGGTTCAACGATTGATTGATTTTCAATAGCTTATTTTTTCAGTGCTCTACCTTTAAAAGTCCTTCAAGAGGTGCAATAAAACCCTGATACATGAACTCAAACCAAATCTTTTGTCTTTACATGCTGCTTTTTTGTTGCGTTTTACTTCTTACTATTAATGAGGAATAAGTTCTATTTATTTACTTAATATTGGACGTCACTATAACTCGGGGACTTTTTCTACTATGATTAATCTTCCAACCAAATCCTGGCTTGTAAACTGATCTCAGCCTCTGTTTCTGTGTGCTCGCAGCCCAGCTGGAATTCGTCCAGATCCTGGTGATCGTGGTGGTGATGATGGTGATGGTGGTGGTCATCACCTGCCTGCTGAACCACTACCGCCTATCTGCCCGCTCCCTCCTCTCCCGACACGCCCCTGCGCGCAGGAGACACCTGCCGCTGGCCAACGTAAGTCAGGCGCCGTGTTTACACCTGACACTTGTATCTGCTTCACTGTTGCATGACCAGATCTAAGCTTTCCTTCATTTCATGCAAATAACCCCACTTTCTAACTTGTTTTCCATTTACTGTATTATGCAAACAGTAGAGTTTTAGGGGGCTGTGGGTCATACAACTTTTTCCTGGTGTCTATCAGTCTGTCAGACAGTTACTGTGTTTCCATGTGGATTTTTAAATATGATGATGCGTGTCTGTAGTCTCACAGAAAACAGTTTGCATGTTCATTTTCCTTTGAACAGTAATCTGATTACTGCACGTAAACGTGGCCAGATGTGGTTTAACTGTGTTGGAAACGTTCAGGCGAACATAATACGAACTGCTGCAGAAGATTTGATCACATTCTCACTGTATGCAACCGGCTCAGACAGCAGATACTTATGAGTCACAGGAAAATAAGGCAAGATGCTTAAACATACGGAGTAAATGACGGACAATAAACATAAACAGCAGCACGAATTGAGTCAATAGCCTCAAATGAAGAAATAAAAAAAGCATCTGAAATGCAACCTGTGAGTCGGCACTTTAAGAGCAATCAAAGGCTCATTTCACAACACTGCAAGTTAGTTCAGCATCCTCTGTTGCTAATTTGTACCGCAACATCAATATTTAAGTTCCTGTGCAACTTTACACGTTGAATAAAAACACTATTTCTGCACTATAGCTGAAGATAACAACAGACACACAGAGGCAGGGACCTGGTTTCAGGGGAAGGGCAGTTGGAGCCAAAATGAAACAAAATGAAATGAATATTTGGCTTTATTTTTAATATGCGGTTGTGTCAGCAGTTTGGTCACAGTTAGGACAGCTCGTAATGACAGAGGATGAAGAACGTTGAGTGATTAAATGCTGCTGCAGGCTCACGCTAACACACTGACTCATCTCTTCATTACGGGCCGCAGCCGCTATTTCAAGAAGTGCACACGCTGACTTACACCTGAGGCTTCTTCAAACATATGACTTCACTTGTGCTTCCTGAATCACCTGCTCCTGAATAACTGAGTGTGTGTGTGTGTGCGTCTCCAAGATATGAGTAAAAAATGAGCACGCACACACACACACACAGCTCCTGAGAAGCTCAAGGGACTCATGGTGTCTTAGTTAATTTGGATGAGAAGACAGACACAGTGACACACATACAGTCAGGCACAGAGAGAAAGAGAAGGATAGTCATCAAAATGAGAAAACGCAGAAAAGAAAAGGTGAAAAGCTGCTTTCCCCAGACGTTTTAAAGACACGATTAACTGATTATGTTATCTTTTAACGCCAGGCGCCCGAACACACCTGATTTCAATTATCTCTGCGGTGCATTCGGACAGGTCACGTTCATTACTCACAGTACTGTCCAGGTGTTTTGTGTGGCCTCGTGGAGATTTATACGAGGCGTGACGTCAATGTGATGGAACAAGAATAACGTCATATGGTTCACAGCAATAATAAGACAACTGTGTAAACTATTCTCAGGACTTAAGCAAACACACACGTGAAATATAAAAATCATTTTCCAGGTGTAGAAATACTGTCTCACAAAGACGCGTTTCACTGAGGCACGACAATACTGCAGGGAAGTTAGTGGGATATTTAAATAGGAACTTTGGCAATGAGTGTTTGCAGTGCAGCTGTGCAGCCCTCTAGTGGGCAAATGATCAATGTGTAATAATCGCTCGCTCTCTTTCAGGAGGGGGCTCTGTGGTCATCTGAGAGCACTGGAGCTAACAGTGGTCTGAACGAGGTGAGTTCTGCTTTGTTTTCTCAACATACCGTGAGCTAACTAGAGCAAGAACCAGCAGCTCTGCAATGTAATACAGCAGCAATCTGATGTTGTTCCTCGCTCAGCACCAGGTGTATAACCCCCGCCCCCCGGACAGAGGGATCCACTCATCCTATCTTCAGCGGGAGCCTCATGCCCAATCCCAGTCCCAGCCTTCTATCCAGTCCCAGCGCTTCCAGCACACATACGCCCCAAGTCGCTTCCAGCCAACGTATCCCTACCTGCCCCAGAGCATCATTGACCTCCCCCCCACCATCTCCCTGTCAGACGGGGAGGAGCCCCCGCCGTACCAGGGCCCCTGCACCTTACAGCTCAGAGATCCGGAGCAACAGATGGAACTGAACCGTGAGTCGGTCAGAGCACCACCCAACCGAACAGTGTTTGACTCCCACCCACTTGATCCATCTAACCACTGTCTGCAGACCAGGTAACGATGCAGGGGCATTTGTCCAGAGAGCTTGTGTTGTTGTGCATTTCATGTGTAGAATTCTAAACGGTTAATGCAAAGTATTTCTCCCAGCCTGCAGGCCCCGCCTCCAAGCGTCCATTCAGGCATCAGCGTGCTAGAAGCCCAGGAAGCCCTGTCTCGGCAGCAGAAGCAGGGCTCTCGAGTAGAAGGAGCTCCCCCAGCTTATTGCGAGGTGATCGGGCATTACTATCACCCCACGTCCCTGAATCCCAGCCATACCCATCGGACTGTATCATCCTCACAACTGCCCCCGTCCTCACTCATTCACGGCCTGCTCCGACCTACACTTCAGCAGCAAGGAAATGTGGACAACAGGAATGCAAGGAATACGAAGGAGAAATCCCAAAAGCCCCAGCAGGTGTGATGATACTACTTCTTTCCTAGCCTGCAGGAAAACCAGGAATATGTCTGCCTGCTGCTTGGGAAACAGTCAGTACCCAGGACAACAACCTGGTCAATGGTAAAATCACCTCTGAATGGCTGGTTCATGTTAGTCCACTTCCCGGATAGGGCTAGGACCGGGAGGCAGCAGCAGCAGCACATGCTGGTTTCTTGTTAGCTAACAACACCTGCAGAGCACAGTTGCTGGAGAACACCTGGTAGTTTCTGTTGCACAGGTTCCTAACTCCAGTATGAGGAGCACTTCAGATGAACCGATGATGTTGTCAGAGGGGAAAAAGGAAAAAAGTTGGACACAGACGTCTCTTTCTTCTCTTAACAACCTCATTCCTCCTCAAAGTAGTCTTGGTTCATTATAAATATTTTCTTGTTCTGCTTGTTTCTATCGTCTGTTTTGTTTGTTTGTGTATTTCGCACTTACAAGAAAATTTCCTTCCAAGCAAATGGCGAAATGTTGCAATCTTCTTGGTTCTTCCAGGTTCTAGGATTTTCTTTGTTGGTTATATAGTGATAATCCCCCTTTGCTGCTTTGACTCCATGTAGTTCTGTTCAGGACTGCACCAGGCGCTAGCTGTACTGCTGGGACAGGTTAGCACACTAGAGTCTTTCCTGAGTTTAGGTGTAGTTAGTGCATCTTAGGTTACCAGTGATATCACAGTGCTAAAGGTCCTCAAGCTACATGTTCTGCCTTACATCAGCCAACAGGGGGCAGGAGTTGCGGCTGATTTCTTTATTATTTTATTTTATGGTTTCTGAAGAAGGTTTGCACAAAGTTTAAGACTGTTCAACACAGAAAAAAATGCAATATGATTGATAAGAGAGACAATAGAGAAAGTAGGGGTATTTTTCTAAACTTGATGGATTCCTATGAGTAAAAATGTTTTTCTGTTTGTTTTTATATGTTGTCTAGTTATGGAAAAAGAAACAACCATCAGTAATATGTTGGGGTGCCAACGTTTCATGTTGAACATTTTGCTACATACATGTTGGCATGTATATACATTACATAAGGAGTATATATACACATGTATGCAAACCAAGAGCGAACTTAAAGCATGAATTCAGAGTTATTTATATAAATGCTGAACAGAATTGCACTATTTTTTAATATGCGCAGATGGAACGTGTGAGAGAGACGTTTACTGTGAAGGAGCTCTGTCCATTGTGGTATGAACATAATAAGAGAGTCGCAAACCATTAGACGAACCAGAAGGTCAGAACAGATCAGCGCACAGCAGTTGCTATCATGAGAACACATCGTGGGGGTTATGCTGACGTTGGTCCAACAGCCTCGGACCAACTATTACTGTACCACTGATTGAAGAAAAGAAATCCCTTTTTTTATGCAAATGTACTGAGTCCTGCAGAACCACAAGTCAGAGTTCCACCTGTGGGCCCAATCAGAAGCTCTGCTTGTCGCTCTTCCTCTTTGTCTCTCAACCGATTGGCCGAACTGTTAGCCAATCCAAAAGCAGGCTGTCACTACCTCGACCAAGCAATCCAAGCACATTTGCTTACGTTAATCAGACTTTGTCATATCGAAATGTTTGAACTAATCAAGACAACGTGTAATGTAACAGTAGACCAGTGAAAAGCAGAGTAGTGTGTGTGCGTGTGTGTGTATGTGTGCGTGTGTGTGTGTATGTGTGTGTGTGTGTGTGTGTGTCCGTGTGTTGCATCCTTTGAATATCAGTGTTTTCGTTCTTTGGGTGAGCAGAGACGGAGAGAGAGAGGATGATGCAGATCTAGTGATACCTAACATCCTCTTTGTAGCACAGTACTCAACGAGGACGCCAGGTCACCCCACAGACCCTGAATGTGTGCTCTCATGACTGTGCACTGCTGTGAACATATGTAACCAGAGGCTCCGATACGTTCTTTTCGTCTCCTCTCACAGGCATCTCTGAGCACTTTACTGCACCAGGAAAGAGACAACAATCCGTCTGTCAGCCAGCGCCAGCCTCAGCTCATTGTCGCTAAATGTTAACATTCAAATCACAGGAAATTACTACAACCTTTAAATTCACACTTTTAAAAGATGCAAAGAGTTGTGCTCCAAACATCCTCCTGGCAAAAAACAATCAGCCTAATTATCTGGGAATATTGGTTTATCATTCTAAAGGTTTCTTTTTTCTCATGCCGTGACGTTTCAGTTTGGAACACAAGTCTTTGTGTTGGAAGCAGCATGAGACGGGTTGTTTTAGGCCTGACACAGCGAAGTGTTGAAAAGTGACACGAGTGTTAACTGCAACCTGTCTCGTGTCATCTGTTTAAGAGTGTGGAAAGCTATCACAGACAGGCCCCCAGTGAAGCCAGCGTCCCCTAGTGTCCAGTCTTTATGCAACAGCGCCCTCCACAGGGATCGAACCAAACTGCAGCCAAAACAACCAAAGCAGAGTCTTTGCAGCCTGAGCGTTAAAGGCCAGGAGGAGACATTCTCGAATCTAATCCAGTGAATTTCTTATCCCTTTGTTAGCAAGTGAGCACATCATTTCTGAAATCCTGGATTATTACTTAGGACAAGTAGACCCTCATAACAGAAGAGAAATGTCCTCCTTTCTCCTTTGTATCTGCCATGTCGGCATTTTGTACTTACTGATGAGCACTTGAAGAGAAAATAATGATAATAAGAAGAAATTATTCTATTGACCCAAAGCAGCTAGAGATGTGGTTAGATTAATTAAAGGATGAATCACCTTTGATTAATAACCTTACTGTTATTATATACTGTATTATTAGCCTGGCCCTTTTCCTTTCCCTTCCATTCTTTTCCTTTCCTTTCCCACTCGTGTTTTGACTAAGCCATTTTTAAATGTTTGGGTTCCCTGTCCTTGAGGGTTTGCAGCGGGTATGAGAAGGCTGGACGGGGTTGGATCAGAGCTTCACAGTAAAACAAAATGATAGTAATATAAATAAGCAAAATAATCCAACAATGATATGATAAAATAGAAAAAAACTAGAGATTGATTTCTGATCTCAAGGAAACTTGCGCTGGCTGACAAAAATAAATAAACAGGAAGACAGGAGCAAAAGCTCCTTAAACAGCTTAGTGGAAACAAAAATCATACAATTAATCACATAACGGAAATCATTTTACATGTGCTGCTAACTCCACATTACCTACACAGAAATAATGGTATGTTCACACGCAGACAGATGCTCACCAGTGTTAATTGACTTGTATAGGTCTACGGTGCCTAAACGTATTTTCAACAATGCCAAATTTTCCCTTTACCATTTGCACTGAACGTAAAAAATCTATGAGTATGGACTTGAACAAAGTTTGCCTCGTGACCTCATTCCAAAGTTTAAAGTGGTTTCACGTCTCTCTGCTTTAAGCCAGTGTAAAGCCATTGTTAGTGGGTTAGCACATTAGCTTACAAAGCTCAGTTCTTGTAAAGTCTGTGAGAAACGTCTTTTCCCAGAGCAGTGGCGAGTGTGCAGTTAATGTACAATGATTTGGCCTGGAAAGACCTCCAGCAGTCTAGACAAAAACGAAACACACACCAGACTAAAAATCTCACCAAGAGCCAGGCCTTACACACACACACACACACACACACGCACACACACACACACACACACACACACACACACACACACACATACATTTAAGCAGACCCCCGCCTCCTCCTGTCTTCCTATCCTGACAAAGCTCTTCCTGTTCCCTAGAGATGCTTGCTATCCAATGACAGAGCTCCTTTCACATCACCATTGCCATTGGTCAGCTGTCTGATCTCGTTAGAAACGTTTGTTGTTTTTGATTTTTGCTATGTTGTTACAAGTGTGCCTGCCTACACTGAGACGGACAAAATGTGAGCGGCTAGTTTGGGCTGTCAATCAACCCCAGGCCGCGCCTCGTTGCTGTCTCAGGCGATGATGATGATTGGATGATGATGAGATTGAGAATGATGAAAGCGATGCCGCAGAGAGTGTTGCTATACACCTACTATTTGCCTTTTTGATAATATTAGTTATATTTTAACGTAGTGTGATAAATGGTTTTTATTGTTGTTGTTGTTGTTATTGTTGTTTATTCACTTGAGAACAAAAAAGGTCAATTTTCTTCAACAATCGATCACACAATGTACTTATCTCTTCCAAACTGAAACACATAAAAGCTGTGGCTCACTGTGGGAGGAGGCTTTTAAGTGCCCTTTCTACTTTAATGTGTGCATGCTAGTGTGCAACTGCTTGAAAATCAGATGGTGTGATTTGTCACGGGATACCAGTGATGCTTGTTTGCATACATACATCACCCCGAGCAGTTTAAATTCACAAATTTGTCAGCACTTCTTAGTTCACTTACTTGTGCTAGTGCTTGGCATTCAGTCCTACCGTAAATCCTCTCGATCAAGAACACACAAGTGAGCACATTTTATTCATGCACTTATATATTTACTGCATATATATCAAGTCTTGGTTACCCTGGTTACAGCCCTAATCATCACATTGTCATGCCTGGTCATCGTCCATATGTGTGCCTTCGGGTTTCTGGGCTCAGCAGAGAGCCCCGCCCGCCCCGCCCTCCTCAATTACCTGTTCCTGTTGGTGGTATATGGAAGGCCATCCATGTCAAAACAAGACAGAAAAACAAACTTCCCTACAAAAATTAGACTATTATAATCTTGAATTTGTATCTCACAATTATTATTAGTATTTGATTTTCAACTTTTAATGGAATTTGCTATTTTCCTGAATAACATGGCCTTCCATTTATGCTGTGTTCCACAGATGTTGAAAACATCACAATTCACTGTCTTAAGTACAGTCTGTGTTTGAATATCATGCTTGAGTTAAAGTATACAAATAACGAATCAATAACCTACCAGCTGGGATGTATTTTACTTCCTATAATTAATGGAACACAGCATGAGAAACAGTATATGAGGACCGGTGCCGTCATGATCCTTAAAAATGTGCACATACTTAAATACATTTCCAAAGAAGTAATCATTCTAAAGTAGACTAAAAAAGATGACTTACACCTGACCCAGGCTTTTCTGTGTTTCATTTACTTTGAGGAACATTTTGCTTCGTAGCCCCTTTTTCCAGTTTCTTTACTGTAGTTATGCATGAGTATTTGAAGTACACCATATTACATAGTACTAGAAAAAACATTTACACTCACTGTTAACAGACTCAAGGAATATAATTAGAAATCAAACTGTTGCCCCTCTTGTGTTTTCATTTTCTTGCGTTGTTTTCTGCTCACTCTGCTCTTTGAATCAGCGCTGTGTGGCGCCTTTCCTCTTGACAATGTTGAAGAAATTCCCTCTTCTGGTTGCAGTATGTGTGCATATTTAAACAAGCCTCACTATGTTATGGGACACGGCAGCAGCGCTCCGACGCTCCCCACCGCAGTGACTATTGTAGAAGTCTTCCTCCAGTTGTTGAGTTTTATCCTGCTAACATATCAAATGTGGGACTTGTACAATATGTCATTTTGTTCTGGTCAGGATTCCTACATGCATCTGGTCCAGATGTTTGAGAAAAGTATGACATAAACACCTGTCCCAAAGAAGATGTCGGAACCCTGATCTGTTCCTGAAGAAAAATAAACAGATCCCCTGAATTTAAAAAACGCACCAGACTCGTTACTCCTCCGCTGAAGTATGATGGAAAACAAAGATGAGTCTGGTGCTAAACCTTTAAATCCAGTCAACTTTGACAGCATGGCTCACACTCACACACGTATATAGAGGCCTACTTATTCTCAACGATAATATTTGCTTCTTTGTGTATTAAAACTGTTTATTTTAATTTATATTGGAATGGTCTACGTATTGCTGGGTTTGTTACGTTGTTATTCTCCTCTCTGTTTGTCCCAAACAGAAGACAATGGTTTATCGTTGTTGTCACAGAACATGGTATGAATCAGACACATTTCAGTTAACCTTCAATTTAAAAAAGGAATAAAAAAGTTTTATAAATATGCCTCTGTCTCCTTTTAGTCATTTATTTATTTAGTGTGTTTTTTATTGTAATCGTGTAAGAAGAAACAATTTGCTAGCTTGGAGGTAGAGCGAGCTGAGACGTGTGTTTTATCTGTAGCGTTCAGGTCAGAAATGTGAGGTAAGCTGTAGTCACCCAGCAGGTGGCGCACATTAGCTATGTCTGTTTTAAAGTGAGGCAGCACAGGGAAGTTAAATACACAGGAGAAAACATGGTTCTACTAATACATTACAACAGTTCTATCCAGGTGTGTGGGCAATTACATTTTCAATTCAAGTTCGGGTTAGTAGTGAACTGCATCAAAGTGCAATAAAAAAAACGTCTAGAAAGATTTAGCATGACTGGATACTTGACATAATGATTCACACCAGCTTCGATTTGACCTATAAAACAAACCCAAGGTTTGATTTGGCCTCAGATCAAGTAAGATCAGGTGAGCTGCTGGTTGTAACCAGCTGGAAACTGGATCTCAGTCAGTTATTGATTAGATTCCATTGACTCAACAATCTGAAACTGCATTACACTCTTATCTTTGTGCCAGGCCACGTCAGCCCTCCCTCAGAGGAAGGTCCCAGGCGGGGTTATGCTATGCGTCTGTCTCTCTACTAGGGAACTGTCTCTCTGTCTTGCCACACAGTTGGCAGTCAGCCGGCTCAGCAAACACTACTCAGCTTGTTTTACAGCTTACTTGGCAGTAGAAATAAAAAGGCTGGGTTAGATAGTGATGTGCTGTAAAGTGGAAATGGGATGGTGAGTGAGAAAGTGGATGCTGATTCTTGAAACAGATTCCAAAAAGCATTCAGGAAACATTTGATTTGATTATTTTTAATAGTACTTCAAATTAGGTCTTCTTGACAGCATGAAGCTAATTGTTTCATTTCATTTCTTTTTTATTTATTTTATAAATTTTTAAAAATTTATTTTATAAATCTTTTTTATTTATTTTATTTTATAAATAAAAAAGGCTAAAGGTACTTTAAGCAGAAATAAAAGTAAATAAAAACCTAACTGCTATAACCACAATTAATTATAACTTATTGTGTGCAGAGACAGATATTATTAAAATGATATAATATATCTATGTGCAGTAGTGGGATATTCACTCTATCTCCTGAAATTCCCTGTCAGCAGTCCCCGTTCAAAGACCCGTAGGTATCACCTCTGAGGTTCAATAGTGGGCGAGAGTCCAACTGGACCCTCTGTGATGTCACCTCCTGCAGCTGTGTAACTCTCTACACAAGAACACGATAAGCTCTCACCCTTGACGCTACTGCCCATTTTGCTTTGCATTGCACAATTTCCCTCCAAGCTGCTTCTCATTATCTCTCTGGTTGGTTCCAGTATCGATCCAGTATTCCAGTAGCTTCCCAAAGTTTTGCCTTTTTTGTGTAACTTTGTTCTCTGATCTATATGAGCATAGAAATATTCTAAAAAAATACATCGACTACTGGATGGATGGTCACATAGACTGCTACAGACACACGTAGCTGTAGTTTGTGTTTAGTGCTAATTTGCACATCTTAACGTTAACATGTCAAACATGACACACGCGCTTTTGGCCGGGCAGCTCTGTAAGATGAATGATCAGCTGAGACTGGAGTCGTAGGTGACTCTGAGACTTTTCCACACAACTTACAGTACACAGAAAACTGATCAAGATGCTCAGGAAGAGGTGCAGGTAAGGACTGCTCTTTGACAGGCTGTTTTTCCCCTGGTTGATTCATCTTGAACCATTTTTCTTTACCAGAGCATCCAGAGATTTCCTCACAGAAGCCCAAAGGTTCTGATCAAAATAGGATACAGACAGTTTTGTCTTCAGAGACCAGCTCTGTGAACCTCTTGGTAATGAGCCAGAGATCACCATCCCTCATCTGTAACTTGATAACGGTGTCATGTTCACCTGAGCAGTCATGAGTGAAGAGGAGGGAGTTCAGATCATGTGGGAGTGAAAAGGTGTGTGTGAGCTGACAGAAAGGAGTGTGCTGGGCATTTGTCAAAACGTCCTGTTCAGCCTGGAACATGCCAAGACACATTACGGTTTGCTTATCAGTCCCAAAGAAAATGCAAACACAGAAGTGACCTGTGTGACAGATATCTTTTGATGAAGCTTTATGCGAAATAAAATCATGCAGGAGAAAAGGACATGAGTTGAACAGACTCCCTCCTTGTGAGCACAGGGAAGAGAAACGTGCCACTGACCCACTGGACAAAGCATCATGGACAGAAAGACATCCATGAAAGTGAATAAGCGAGTAAGTCAGTTAACCAAACCCCAGATGAAGGAAGCAAGGGAAAAGAAAGGAAGTGAGGAAGGACGAGGTAGGAAGGGAGGAGGAGAGAAAAAGTAACAAACATCCAGTACAATATTTTCTGCAAACAAAGCAATAAGAGTTTCTTACAGCACACTAACACCTTTCCACTAAAAACAGCTGTGATATTTTTATCAGTAGTTCTGATAAACACCCCACAGTCAGCATTAGGTGTTTGTGCACCATAAGAATGTCCGTCTCCCTCTGCTGATTCATGTTCAGCGTGAAAAAAGCAACTTTCTCTGTGTAGAAATTTTGACTCTTATCATGCTGAGAGGAGAGAGACGAGCGTGTCATATCACTGAGAGGAGAACAAAGCAGAGCCTTCTACCAGGAATGGTTTCAGCAGGACTTGAGTGTGTGACCAGGAGATCAGAGAGAGAATTAAGAAACAACAGATAGAAATAACCAGACAAACCAGGGGCAGGGTCGGGATTGCTGTTCCTTTATGTTCACTCTCAAAGTGTTTTTACGTGGAGATGTGGTGGTCACACCCTGCTAACATGGCACAGATTCTAAATGAGTTGGTTGGAAACTGAGAAAACCTGTGATGGCATCAGGAAAAATGAGTAATGTGCTTGCAGACATTTTCCCGTTTATTTTTATATAAACACTGATTAATATCTGTGAACATGAATGCTACTGGACAAACCTTTTTTGAGAAACACTGATAGCACTGTACAAAAACATGTGACCTGCAGTACTGAACCTGACCACTCTATCAAAATGACCTCACAATTGGTTGTTCAAAAACTCAAAGCTATCAAACTGTATAAAAACTGTAATAATTAAAAATCTCCTGCATGTCCCTCCAACATGATGATTTATCCTCAGCATTAACACACATCCAGCAGACATGTGACCTCCTTATATCTTCTATCAAGAACTATTTTTATGTCATAGTTTTATTAATCATCATTTGAATTTCAAAAATGTTCTGTGTGTGTAATAAACAAGTACTAAAGCATTAAAACCTGAAGAACTAAAGACTGGAGAACAAGTTGGAAATGTCTACGGCTGATAACCTGCACAGTTAAAAAGAAAGTTAGATAAGATATGTGCACGTAACAGCTGGAGACATGCAGTAAAAGCTTGCATTAGACATTATTGCCAGAAGACGCGTAAATCATTAGAAGAATCTGTAGCGACACACTCGGACAAACAACCCTGGTGGTAATGTATGATGATATGTTGAAGTCACACATTAGAGACATTAACTGGATGGACATTACTAACAGACACTCTTCCCCACGCTGTCTGTGTGTGTATATACAGGATGAAGAGAGGAGCTGGACTTCACTTCCCTTGACTCTTTCATAATTTCTGGCACAGCAAACCTGAGTTAGACCACATGACCTACATGAAAGGTCCACTACAGATTAACAAAGTCGTTACACTGTGCCACAGTGTTTGGATGAACACAACGAATTCAAGCACAAACTGTGATACCGTTTATGGATCCTTGAAGCTCAAACTGACACCACACCACAACGTGGTGGGAACAGCATCAAAACAAGCGAGTGATGATTAACTTCAGTTCGTAGCACTATCGTCACGTCTTACACAACAGCTGCAGCTGAACTACAGAACAAAAACAAGAGGCCTCATTCAGCCACTGTCACAGTGTCCAGCTTGTGACACACACGTCCACGTACACTGTATTTTGGGGGTATGAACTCATACACCGCAGCCACTTTGTTAAAAACAAGCTTATCTTATGTGCAGAACGCATGTAATGCAAAACTCATGTCCATAATCTGAACTTGTTACAGTGAGGTGCTAAGTTCACAAAGATCACGCCATGCATGAAAGATTTTTTGGGGGAAATTGACATTTTTGTGTGAGCAAATTAACAAATCATGCTTCCAATCACTGGCGCACATTTGTGGGATGAATGTGTGGTATAATATCCCATTGAAAATGTTGATTCTGAAAGGAAACTTTTTTGAACAAATGTGTTGGGGTGTTCTCCTTGATGCTGAGCACAGTATATAGTAGGATTTTACATTCACGCTGTTTAACTGTCATAAACTGACTCAATGTTTGCAAGAAAGGAGAGTTTATTAAAAAATTAATCAAACCAAAGTAGAAAACAACACTCATGGAGTGTTTGGTAGTTTCAGTAATGTGTGCAGTGAATTGCTGAGTGACATGTACTTGCCTCTGTGAGATGAAATTAGTTCGGGTTAGTGTGTGAATTTTAGGTTTTTTATGCACTCTACTTTATGTCTTTAGTTAAGTTAAATTCAGCTTTATTTATATAGCACCAAATCACAGCAGGAGTCATTTCAAGGTCATAAAATAAAATGTCATTTTAAGATTTAAGACCTTACACATTTTACAAATATATACAGAATAATGTAGAAAACCCAACAGTCCCATTTAATCAGCTCTAAGGTAACAGTGGTAAGGAAGAAACCTTCAGCAGAACCAGGCTCAGGGTGGCTGGTCATCTGCCTCGACCGGTTAGGATGAGAATGACAGAGAAAAGAACAGCAGGTATCAGAGATCCTAAAAACCACAAGGAGCAGCAGATGAGATACAAGGACAAGGATAGGATTTAACATTGAATCAACATTTTGATCATTTATCATTTACCTGTCACTGAATTGCCATGTGTGTGAATTACTTTATTTTAATGAACCTGTCAGCTACTGTAGTTATAATGTATGCATTTAGTTTAACTGTTCATTCCATTCAGTTCTACTGACTTTATTTATATAGTGGTAAATCACAACAAGGTTAAGAGCTTACATAATTACAATAAACTCCCTTTAACATTAGAAACCTCCAGCAGGTGGGCGGCCACGTGCCTTGACTGATTGGGGTGAGTGGAAAGTGCATGAATGCATCATTGTCAAGTTATAAAGTCTCTCAAAGTGAAGAGACATTGGTATAAAAGACAAACATTTGGTGAAATTGGTAATAGGGTTTTTTATGATATGAACCTTTATGATTTTCTGACATAATAGCCTATAACACTAACACCACTTTATGTGGCACCTGTTGTTGAAAAGTGGTTATAACCCAGTAGGAATGTGAAGTTTGCATTCTAGTCAAATGGTTTAACTTAATGTTCACACAAGAGGCTAAATCCACCTTGTAAAGTCTACAAATGTTCTATCCAGAAAAGTGTAACAGGAACAGATGATATGTTTCTGTGCGTTTTGTTGAAATATTAATTACTGTACTTTCACAATTACCATGTGCGCCAGGTTTCGGATTTCTTTGCACTGAATTTTACAGCAGGTGATAAGTGGAAAGGACATTTTGGCATTGCGCCGTTCTGCTGTTGCGGATTGAAAAAGATTGCACCTATGTGCTACCCAAATATATATAAAAAAACAGCATCACTAATAAGTTTAAAGACTTTTATTTGTGGTCCCCCTTTGGTCGGAGTCCAGGTTACAGCAAAACTGAACACAAATACATAGTATAAAAATAAATTAAGGCAACAATAACGACAGCAACAGAAGACATTTTCCTTGATCCCCCACATTTTGTGGGGACAACACAGGAGCTAACCTGGACTAGTTTTGATCTTGCCCTTCAATTCCAGATAGCAATAAGAGTATAATGTGCATTCATAATAAGTTATTATTAAATAGTAGAGTTCAGATGAATGACAAAATATTAGAACAATGGTTTAAAGCACTGTGCTGATACAGTAGCATATGAATTAAATTCTATCCACGTCTGCCGTGTTTGTACCATCTGACTGGCTTACTTAATACGAGCACAGTGAGGAATGTTCATTTAAAATCTACCATCACTTCTAACTGATTCACCCGATATTCTCAGCTAAATTGTTTTTTTTTAACAGGAGAGGTGAGGTTGTAGAAGATTCATTTCTGAGAAACTGTAGTATTTCTGTACAATCAAAAGGGACGGTAGTAAAACATTATGGGTACAGAAATTCGTTCTAGAATTACCCACATTTAGTTTAAGAATTTACAAAATGCTGACATTACTACAGTTCTGCATGCTCTAGAAATTCAACATCAGTGACTGTGATGACAATGCTCTTCTCACACAGTTCTAGAATTCCCTTAGTTTTTTCTTTCCCTCTAACTTTTAAATCTGCTTCACTCTTTTCTCCAGGAGCTCCAGCTGGTGAGCCACCTCATTGGGCAGGTCACTGTTCACCTGCGTGGTGAAGTACGCCCTCACCTCCTCCACCTCCCTCTGCCAGAACTGCTCATCCAGGGAGAACAGCTCATCTAGGTTCACTTTACCCTGAAGGCCCTCGAGGTTTAGGGAGTCCTGGCAGGGCAGATAACCCACAGTTGAGGGCATGGCACCAGCCTGACCGCTCACTCGCCTGAACATCCAATCCAGAACACGAATATTGTCACCAAAACCAGGCCACAGAAAACCAGCACTTGGGCTCTTGCGGAACCAGTTGACGTGGAAGATCTTGGGCAGCTTGGCACCAGGGTGGTCAGCCATACTCAGCCAGTGAGAGAGGTACTGTCCGAAGTTGTAGCCAAAAAAGGGGCGCATAGCAAATGGGTCGTGCATGATTACTTTACCTGGAGAAAAAAAATACATCAATACCTCTTCTAACCTTTGATCTTCTGGTTAAAGAAACTCTTTAAAATCCCTGATTGTTGTCGGTATAGAAATCAGATTCTAACCCTTGTGTTCTGCTGCAGCAGTGGCCTCTGACCTCATGGCTGCTCCAACAAACACTCCGTGCTGCCAGTTGAAAGCCTCATACACCAGGGGGACTCCTGAAAGAAGCAATAATACATTTGATTAGTATTATCTCTTTATTTTGTTATTGAACACAGTCCTATTCCCACATTCTACTCTGTTTTAGCTTCAAGGTTTTCCACTAAGGTATTTCTCACCTTCAGGCCTGCGTCCCCCAAAGATGATGGCCTCAATTGGAACTCCCTCAGGAGATTCCCAAAGTGGGTCAATGATAGGGCACTGATTGGCCGGAGTGCAGAAACGAGAGTTGGGGTGAGCGCATGGTTCCCCTGAGATGACAAAAAGGGAAAGAGTCAGTGAACCACGACTGATGTTCTTACTGATCCTTATTGTTTTTTTTCTATAAAGAGACATTTTTTGTCTGTCAACTTCTCTGCTTTTTTTGTTTTGTTAAAGATGGAGCTAGTATTTGTTTCAGTTCTGATCTCACATTTCACAGTGTTACCTTCTTCTGAACTCCAAAGTTTGTTCTTCCAGGATGTGATGGTGACTCCCTCAGGCAGCAACTGGTCCATTCCTTCCCAGAACACACCACCATCACTGGTTTCTGCAACATTAGTGAAGATGGTGTTCTTGAAGATAGTTGCCATGGCGTTGGGGTTGGTTTTGACTGAGGTGCCTGGTACAACACCAAAAAACCCATTCTCTGGATTGATGGCACGTAGATTGCCTAAAAATGGAGAACAAAGAGGGAATTATTGTATGACACCTGTATACTATGACTTTGTATTAGTTTATCAGTTTGATTATGATTATGGAGAAAGTGTCAATTTCCTCACCTTCATCATCAAACTTCATCCAGGCAATGTCATCTCCCACACACTCAACCTTCCAACCTGGAAGTGTGGGGCAGAGCATGGCCAGGTTTGTCTTCCCACAGGCACTGGGGAAGGCTGCTGCCATGTACTTCTTCTCCCCAGCAGGGTTGGTGACTCCCAAGATCTGAGCAAAAGCAAATTGGCTTTAAGGTTTCTTGGCAGCTACACATGATGAGTTATACATAACAGAATAACATAGATAGATGTCAATAGATGATTGGCCACTGTACGCCATTTCCCTTACCAGCATGTGCTCGGCCAGCCAGCCCTCCTCCTTGGCAATACGTGAGGCAATGCGCAAGGCAAAACACTTCTTTCCCAGCAGGGAGTTTCCTCCATAACCACTACCAAATGAGACAATCTGCCTGCGGTCTGGGATGTGGGCAATTAATGTCTGCTCAGGGTTACAAGGCCAGTTGTTCACCAGGGGCTCTGAAAGGGAAATCAGTAAATGCCTTAACTTGGTTGCTGGATGGTTAGCAGAATCAGTGTTAGTTACCATTATGCATTTACCTTGACATGGCAAGAGTGGTAGCATTGCTAAAGTACTAAATTAAGCACTAAAAATGTCAGTAGTAACAAAAAACAACAGCAGTACAGTTCTAGTATTAGTCCTTTTCGTTTGCATTTATACCCTGCAGTGCTTCTACTGATGGAGTGGAGGCAAACTCAGTTGATACTAACATACTTTTGATTGGCAGAGGACAGCCGACGGAGTGCAGACAGCGGACAAACTCTCCATTTCCCAGAGCAGACAGGACAGCCTTTCCCATACGGGTCATCACCCTCATACTGGCTACAACGTAGGGAGAGTCAGTCAGCTCCACTCCAAACTTAGAGAGGGGGGAGCCCACTGGACCCATGCTGAAGGGTATAACATACATGGTTCGACCTGAGGACACAGAGACCGACGAGACTCAGTGATCATATAAAAATGACTTTAACTCTAAAGTGGCTTTCACTCTGAATGCACAATAAAGCTAATGAAGGTTATTAGTAGTTCTTATGCATGTAGGATATTAGTTATCACAGCAGTGGACTTTGCTTTTCATATACAGTATCAAACTGATTTGTGACTTATGTCTTCCATGTGAAATGAATAGTGTTTGAAATGTGAATTATGCTGTTTGGCAAACTTTTACCAAAGATGTGTTACAATGATACCTTTCATACAGCTAGGGAACCTCTGAGCCATGGCTTTGTCAAATTCTTCTGGGGACATCCAGCGACCGAGTTGGCTGACTGCACCCCCCAGCGGCGTGGGCACTGTGTCCCTCTGGTCCCGGGTCACAATCACCGTCTTACTTTCCAAACGAGCCACGTCCCTGGGATCTGTCCGGGCCAACCAGCTGCAGGATGAGGAGGAGGAGGATGGAGAAAAAGTTACCAAAAGGAAGATCAGGAAGGGAGAAGGAACATGTTATGGCAACTTTTAGTAGAGGTACAAGTTCGTGTCTACATGGCCGTTTCACATTTAAGAACATGATATGTAAGATAAACAAGCAATATGTTAATTATATATCTGGAGTTATGTTGTTTGTGTGAAGGCTTCTCTTGACAGAACTGATTGTGCTGAGTCATCACAGTCAAACAGGTTACCTCTCAGAACATCCCCTTACTCCCAGGAAGTTTTCTTAATGGATTTAATACAAAATATCCTACTACTTAAATGAATCTAACTATCAACCAGCCTACCAGTTTTCATATTTGCTGAGCTTCTTGATCATCCCCTGCTCTTCCAGCTGGGTCAAGATGGCACGGTTCTCCTCATCAGAGCCATCACAGATGTGGAGAGAGTCTGGCTGGCACAGAATCACATTTGCCTCCACAAAGTCTCGGACGGCTGGGCTGAGGACACCGAGGTCACCTTGCAGAATCCTGAGACTGCTGTCCTTTTGAGACTGGAGTTGAGGAGGCATGATGGAGTATTCTGGAGCGCCAATAATGGACAAGGAACAGGCGAGAGAAAGTCTGAGAGTGGACAAGCATCAGACAGTGGACAACGAAGAAAAAGAAAACAGTGAGCGAGGAAAAGTACAGATCAGACTGTCCTACTGCATGAAAAATCTAACATCCCACCTTGCGTTACACAAACAGAGCATCAGGTTACCTTTTGTTTTGAAGTTTGCGTGGAGCAGAGATCCCTTAGTTGGGTTTCATCGGTTGAAGTGTCTCTGTTGGCTGTTTTCTGGAGAGCTGAGCACAGTTTCTCCTTCTTTGTTAGTTGTATCTTCTTGAGGGATTATCCTTTTTATACCCTGGGATGTCCCATGCGAGGAGGGCCGGGGGGTAAAAGATGGGGCAGGAGGAGGGCCTTAGGGAGGCTCGTCCCCTTGGGTTATTTGCATAAACCTGTTGTTCCGTGCAGCTCAGAAAAACAGTGTGTTACAGACTGGTAAATGATTTATGAGCAGCAGCACATAACAATGTCTTTATCTAATGTGTTCCAAAGATCCCAGAGACCTATGTAACGTGACTTCTGCCATTATCTCTCTCTCTGATACACACATACAACAGAAAAGCCCTGGTGATAGTTTAAATTACATTGAGTATGTGCTACATGAATGATGAAGTACAATAAATACAATGAAGTACTCTATGCTAATAGATTAATTGCACTCTAGATTGCTGTAGTCATTGCAATCCTGATCCTTGATACAAGACAAGAAACAATTCTGTGGAATCCTGTTCTTCCTCCCGGTGTAGCAACCTCCTGTGGTCTTGCAGCAACTACTGTTGAACCTTGACCCACATTACTAAGATGATGCAAGTTTAAGGTTCGACATTGTCATGCACTGTGACGTGGGCAGGGCCTGGATGGCCTCTGTTTTATTGGCTGACAGATGGGGGCTCACCCTCACGTGGTCAAAGGTTAGCCTGGGGAATTTGTGTGTGCTTTTGTGTGTGTGTGTGTGTGTGTGTGTGTGTGTGGATGTGTGCACATGCACCACAGCTCAAAAAGAATCTGTGAAAAGAGACATTAAAAGTTAAAGAACTGAGTTGGAGGTTATAGAGCAGAAACGTTAGATATATGAATAGTTTAAGCAGCAAAAGTAGTACTACCAGCTGCAAAAGTAAAACCAGTTAGCACCGGTTTTAATGACGCTGTTTCACCTTGTGCAATGATGCAATTCTCCAAGCGTAAGTGCTTTGGTCCAACTTTGTAGAAGCTGATATGCTCAAATGTGGATGTCCTACTATACTATAAATACTATAAATAATAATATTTTATAGTATATTAAACAAAAGTATACTTAAAAAGTTACATCTAGAAGCAAAATACGTTACATGGCTGATATATTCTGTACCAACCAACTACCAGCTTTCTTTTGACAGCTCCTCTTCTTTATTTAGATCATTCTGTGTCATTGATAAGACAGCTTTTTCTTCAGATGGCATGGTTAGTCTTGTTTTGGCTGATCGTGCGTTGGTTACAATTGATAGGTAAATGTAGTTGAGGCAGCCTGGAGTCGAATCCTCTGATCCGTAGTAAGATGCGTTATCCTTAAGCAACTTTGGCACTTAAGGTTATAGGGCGATACTTTGCCAGCAGTTCTAAAACACACCATGCCACTTTTATTACACTTTTGCCCAACCTGGATGTAAAACGACGATGACAAATCAGGTGGTTAATTCACACTAGGTTTCTTTAATCTTAAACTCTGTTTTTGGTCTCTTCCTACAACTGCCTCTTTAGCAGCTAAATGTTCACTTTATCTAATTGTGTCTAACCTTTAAGGAGTTGCTGCCAGCTGCTAAGAATTTTACAACAATAAACTTGTAGTCACTCAGAACTAGCTCCTCTTAAGTCACTTTGGATAAAAGCAAAGAAAAGTAGAGATACATTACCAAGCTAATACAACAGAGCTGCAATCAATAAAATATCACTAGAAAGCTCACTGAAACCTCTGAAGACGTCCACATTGGCTTTAATGGTAACATTAAATAGAGCATGCCCAGCATTACCTATGTAATAACTGGGAATAAAAAAGGTGATAGATAATTTAGAATGTCCAAAAACTCAGAGAAGTGGGTTGTTATTATTCTGGCAGAATCTTGATTTCTAGTGGAATCTCTAGGAGAAACCAGCACCTGGAGGAAGAGTGTTTACATGCTTTCTGGGTTAAAAAAACACTGATAGGCTGACGTTGACTGAACAGCTTCTATGAATAATAACTTACTCAGCAGGTGATAATGTTCTTTTGTGCCCTGTGTATTTATCCTTTAGGTCTCGCCTGCTCAACACCAGCACATCCTCACATGATACAAAGAAAGCCTCTCTCAAAAACGATATACCTGGAGACACGACCAAATGCTTAAATGTTTTGCAGCTACTCTAGAAAGTAAGCAAGCTGCCATCAATGCCATGCCATCCAGATAGACCGACTTAAAGGAGGCCTAAACCTAATCACATATAGGACAAGATGCAAACCTGTTGTCGGGCAATTACCCCGACAACACTGAGTTTATAAAATCTCTTGAATACACAGCTGTACTGCAGGATAAGTATAGAAAGTGCAGCAGTAAATTACCATTGTCACAAATTAGTTTTAATTCCTTATCAAAAGCTGAGTTCTAGTATTTTAGATTACAAATAAAGAAATACAAATTTATTGATTAGACAAACATATTATTTTATTATATACAAAGAAGATACTCTGAGACCTGTGAAAATATCACAGATAAAGTCAACATTGTGTGTTGAATTCAACAGTTACTGAAACTGTGGCATCAGTGACAAACCGGTGGTATTTTGGATACGTTTAACAGAATGTGTCCTGTTGTCATTAGTTGTGGGCGGGTGCATCAAGTTTCTATAAACTGCAGTTGGGTGCAAAAGAAAACTCAATAGCAAAGAATTAAAGAACAGCCCACCAAACTAACCTTAGACTTAAGGTGAAGCAGAACCTTTGCCGTACTCCGATGCTCATTTTCAGAGTATTACTAGAGTGACGACAGCAGCGAGTAAAGCAAACAGACTTCAGTGTGTCATGTTCATCCTCGGTCCAAACTGTGCAATATGCCATTTAAACATTGCAAACATTTGCTGCAGTATAGGGGGTTAAAGTACCAAGTGCATAGATGTAAATACACTGATAACATTTGGAATCTATGGGGTCTTCCTCTACAGAACAAAAAGATAATGCAAAGTACAATTCACTGGACTTTGTCACACTTTTAGGCTTGGAAATGTTGCATAACAGTGTGTGTAACGCTACTACAAAAGTTTTAGGACAAATTATTTTTACGTTTTTTTGAATTTGAATAAATGTTTCTTTCATTAAGTTGAATTATTATTATTTAAGTATTAGTTTGAATAAATTGTATTAATCTTTTGAATCATTTGAGTAATTTTCTCCTGTTAGATGCTTTTTTTTCTACATAGAAATATCATTATTTCTGTTGCCTGCTGTTCCTTTCTCTCTCCTCTGTCCACTAACCCCAGCCGGTCCTCCACTGCAAAAAAAATAAAAACTTAATTTTAAAACAGATTACCGATGGAAACATGCCTGTTAATAAAATTCTAATGATGGAAGTCCAGTTGCCACTGAACAGCATTTTGGTACATACCTGTTGATATCATTGATTACAGCACCATCTTGTGCCTCTTGTATATAGTACAGTTTGAACATATATATATATAATTAGATACATACCGGTATATATGAAAAACAAACATTCTTACAAGACACAGATTATTTTTTCATGATTAAGACCTCATCATTTCATCATTGGTTTATTGATATTGTTGTAAACAATCTTTTGCTTCTGAGCAGAGTCGGAAAATACTGCAGAATATAAACATGACTCCGGGAGGTGTAAACATAAAGGTGGAGGTGAAAGTAAGTCACACTAAACGTTGTGGGAAAGATGTCGCACAGAAAAATAGAACAAATGTCAGATTTCTCTCACAGTTGGCACTTCCTATATAAAATTTCTGAATGCTGAATTCGATCAGCTCATTTTCTTTGTCTGGTTCCCCGTGTTGATGCTTAATAATCTACAAACACACAGTCCTGCTACCTTAGTGGCATGAAGTGAAATTGTCGAACATGTATAAACTGTATTACATGCAGTAGTTTACTGTGGCTGCTACTTTCATTTTGTTGTATACCTTTTTAGGATCTGGTGTTTTAGAACTTGTTCTTGAAAATAATTAACAGTTAAACAGAATTTACTGTTCAACGTACTGTAAACCAGTTATTAAGTTGGACATTTATTTCTAATGTTGCATAAACCTGGGCTCGCACAGTGTTACATTGACTGAAGCTGAAAAGAGAGAACCGTTGGCAAACTGCTCACTAGTTGTTGAGGATCTGCAACAGTCTGATCACAGCGTGGCTTCGACATGAAACACGTCACATACCTGCTGCATCTCTGTGTGTTCTTTTCATGGGTGGTGGGTGAGTAACTCCAACTGTGTCCATGTTCATTTAGCCACTGCAGTCTTTTTACAATCATACCAAACATGTTGCGATTAAAATACTGACTTTGAATTGTCTACAAGTTATGTGTTTCAGATAGCAGATGTCTATTAGTGCTCCTAGTATACAATATGCACAATGTGATTCACAGGAAAACTTGAAAAAGCGCTTTTACATTTTGTTAAATTTACATGTTAAAACTGAAAGTAAAAAAAACAGCTACTGCGCTGCTTCGTTCACATGACACTCTACTTTCCTGTTCCCTGTTGAGAATGTTCACATTTGGTAACTGGTACTAAATGCCGGTACTTCGTCTGGTAGTTCTTCTACTTTAGTAACATATTGTTTGAATTGAACCTATTACTTGAAATATTTAAAAAGTGTTATTTTACAGTATTTAGACCTTGTGGAGTGTCAGGGTTACAAAATCCCCTCCAGCACAATAATTTATTCTAACTGAAGAATTAGCAGAAATGCTAATATAGGCAATAAAATCTACATGAAACCATCCATAGAAAACCTTAATAGCACTCATCTTATTGTATTGTATCGAGGGGTGTAAATGGTCTCTGCAGTAAACATTTTAAAAGCCTATACATAAACATAAACATAAATGTGCTGATTCTGCTTTCAGTTTCTCTGCAGTGGTCTTGGTTCCCTTGTTAATGTTTTTTTCTGTGTGCTCCTGTGATGTGAATAAGGAACCTGTGGTCAAAGAGGCACATTATATAAATGTACATTGACTGCACTTAAAGCTTTTCTGTACTGCTTGTACTAAATATTAATGGTCTCTTTACTCCCCTCATCAAGTGTCAATGCAAATTTTAAAACATGTTTTGTATGTGAATCCCTCGATCTCTCGGTGAAAGAACTGATGAATTGCATCTGATCATTATGTATGGGATACAGTATTTCAGCTTTAATCTAATGGTTACCCGGTGAACCAACGCACATTGGCACTAGAGCAATGTCAGTAGCTTGACTAATGAAAAGACAGGAGCCGTGTTTTTTTTTTTGTTAAACTTCACTCCTTTTCATTTTTGTATGTCTTAGCACTGAAACAAATGTTTTTACACTTATGCTCATTTTAGAAACATCTTCTGATGGAAATGGCTACTTCATGCTGACTTCTGGTGTGCCATGTATCCCGGGGAGCAGAAGCGGGTGGAGTTTCTGGTCGACTGGTATTTTATCAAAAACTTTATGAAGACAAGCATGACGTTATACAGAGAATACTGGAAAGGGAGTTGATAAGCGTCAACAATGTTGGTTTGGTGTTAAATGCAACTCAAGCAAACATGGGTGAATATTCAAATGCTGGATAAATGAACTTAAATAGCAATGAGCATGTGTGAAACTTTTATTTTTCTGAAATATCTCTAAGACAGAAACATGTGGAACTCAGCCCCACATATGTAAAACCATTGAAACCTTTGTTTGTAATACTTTTTTGGTGCTTATTTGCCATTTGAAAGCAGCAAGACAAATATTTGTATATGACACATGCATGCTACACACAGTGGTTCCTTATGTCAACCACTCTCACAAAGAAACTGAAATGGTTGAGTTGCTTTTATAATGTGTTATTTAGGCATCTTTTAACCTAAATTACTGATCATATATTGACCCTCTGATTTCAGCCGAACCCAGCATCAGTCTGCAGTCAGTGGAGACAACCGCTTCTAGTCATGAAACATTGCTGATGTGCAGCGCTTTTGACTTCTATCCCAAAAATATTAGGATTACATGGTACCAGAACGGACAGGAAGTCACCTCAGGCGTGACAATGAGTGAGGTGATGACAAACGGAGACTGGACTTATCAGGTCCACTCTTACCTGGAGTACTCATCTGGTCGACATGACAGTGTCACCTGTACAGGTCCTTCTCAAAAAATTAGCATATTGTGATAAAGTTCATTATTTTCTGTAATTTACTGATAAACATTAG